>JAGFZM010000290.1:0-24437 GCA_017657215.1 Limnothrissa miodon | reverse complement strand
CCCCCCCCCCCCCCCCCATTTGTCCTCTGATGCTTTGTATAGATGTTTTCCGAATTCTAATTTGTCTGATCCAAGTTCTATTATTTCTTGTTTGTTTGTTTATTTGCTTTACCTTCAGCGTTAACTGTAATTTTAATCACAAGACTGTAAATGTTAATCTAATGAAAAGAAATCAAACTATCAAACTGGACAACTCCAGGGAATTTGGTAATTATTTTATCCTTCCAATGCACTTACCAAATGTATCTGTGTCCATAGGCGCAGGCTCTCCCCCAGGGAGAGCTGAACAGTTAGCCCTGCATAGCGTTGTTAGCGGTTAGCCTCGTAGGAGAAGACATGTTGGGATAAGCGGGTGTGTTTCTACCGTGGCCGCTGCCTCCTCGAGATAACTTGTTCTGATGTCAGAAGCTTAATGTGTCACTGATGGTGAATAAAGAATAAATCTGCAGCCTTCTCTCTCAGTTTTAATGGTTGAGGTTGTGTGTGGGAGCTTTTGCCATGTGGGCCTTTATCAGTGGCCATATTTCCAAGACTACAGTATATTTCTGCTAGACTGAATCTTCATATTATTGGCTGTCTGCAACGTCTTTAAAATCATGGCTGCTGTGACAAAGCCCTTTTGTGTTTGTGTGTGCATGTGTGTCCCACTCTCCTTGGTGGCATCACAATTACATTGAGAGAGAGTCCCAGGGTCAGATCTTTGACTTTGTTTTATGACATTCTGACCAGTGTCAGGAAGCAGACACACTCCCATCAAATTTACACACGGACACTCTGCAAGTCATTGTAGGAATCGCTGGCTACTCCTAAGTAATTGCTTTAAAATGCAGAAATGTCGTGGTTACACCTCAGATGTTTAAACAGCATTATGACGTGACTTCCTCATTTTGATTTTCAGAATTCTAAGAATGATTCAGATGTATGTATGTGAAAGGAATTAATTGAAATTCCCCTTAAAATTTTATCTGCTTTAATCTACTTAGAAAATGGTAGACTGGCTCTGTATACAAGCCCAGAAGTATAATTCATGTTATTACAGACACATGTATCGCACAGCTTTAAAGGGTAAAAATACAGTGTAAATCCACCCGATTAAATAAATAAACCGATAAATTCTTTTTTCTGAAAAACAACAGGGCAAAGCATTAAAATACTGTTCTGTTCTTCCCCTTCATGTTTTTCTTCTTCCTTCTCTTTCTTTTTCCCCCTCCATTTTTCACTCCTTTCTTTCCTTTTTTCACAACCTAAGGAGAAACAAAAGGAGTGTGTGACACTGTGTGTGTGGGTGTGGGCGGGGGGTGCGTGGTCTCAGGAATGCCCAGTTACACATGAAAAACACTACTCTCTTAGGAAACCATCATTCTGCCTTGTTGCACTTGCTCATCTTCAGATGGCCTGGTCTGTGTACATTCTCAGCCATTCCTGCCCTGTCATATTTGAGCTTGCATCTTCCTAACTTATAACAGAGAAAATGATAAGCTATATGCTGAGCAGAAGGTTCTGGACACAAAAGGCATAACTATTAACTTTAAATTGCTAATATGATTTTTCTTTTTTTATTCTGTAATTGACTTGATTCCCGTGACTTGAGGAAGCCAGTGTGATATTTTTGGGAGTAATAGTAGGTAGGTCCGTATAATAGTGACCTATATTGTATTGGCTTTCTAAAGTTTCACAGTAATTGAATAGGTCTCCGAAATAAACATTGAGAATGAGTTGTCTGTTCTGTGGCTCAGCACTGAGAAATGTAAGGGAAATGTTACAGCCTGTAGTTAATCCGTTTATTGTCAATTTCTCTACATATACTGGACATACAGAGGAACCTGCTGCTTATGGAAGCATTGATTTCTTGTGATGGATAACATGTATTAGGTTTCAGGGTATTGGTGGAAACAGAATGTGGCCCAGCTTGCAACCTAAAAAAAATGCCCCACCTTAGTGATTGGGGAATATACTGGGAAAACCTGCAGTATTTCAAGGCATGAGGTAAAAACTCGCTGCAGGACAGAAAAAACGGCCAAAGTCTTTGATTGATATCCAGGTTTGCCAAGAGTGGGTTGCCGTATCAAATACATAGATTAGGATCAGTCACCGCTTCCCACCAAGTATCCAAATATAGCTACTTCTCTTATTGAGAAATGTTAACGCTGTTGCCACATTTAAAAATAAATATTTTCTCCTAGCAATATCAAAAACAAAAACCCATGTGTGCCCTCGAGCCTATGGTAAACTGCTGTGTTAATGTCGACAGGTTGGCACATGTTAACTTACTCATTGCCACATAAACAAACAGACAGACAGACAAACAAACAGTAATTAAACATATATATGAATGAGGACTTTAATAGTAGACAGAGGGAGACGCACAACACAAATACGACAATATTTTCACATGCACATAAACACATGAATATACATGTAATAATAAATATCAATGTGAATGAGAAAGAGAGAAGACAGAGAGACACATGAAAGAAAAAGGAGTGAGAGAGAATGACAGAAAGGTTAATAAATTACATCATGCCAGCCTGTCCACTCTCCACTTTCCCAGTCACTGTTCACCAGAGGGTCCCGGGCACGAATGCGGAACTTGCTGACCCAGGCATGGACCATGCACTTCACTCTTGACACAGACCAGCAATCCTGTGTGTGTGTGAGGGAGATAGAGATGGAGAGGCTAAGAGGAGTGCGAATGATGAAAGATAAAACAATATCATGATGTACTTATTACTATTAATCAGTCACGGCCCTCTGCTTCTTGTTCCCATTTGTTGTTTTAACACGGTTCTTATGACGGCTAATGGCAGAAGCGACATGTTACCAATGCAGCCTAGACACTGAATTTATTGAATTGAACTAAATTGAACTCAGATCATTGACCATAGACAGTGATAATTCTAAAGAACAATGTAAGACGATCTGGAACACCAACCTCTGTGTTGCCCTTACAGCACGGCTGCAGCCTTGTCTGCAAAGGGAGAGAAAGAAATCTCATACTGTTGTGTGTGTGTGTGTGTGTGCGCGTGCATCTGTGTGTGTCTGTGTATACAGACACACAGACTCTCTTACATCCACACATACTGTATGTGTGTATGTAAGAGAAAGTCTGTGTGTGTGTGTAGGTAGATGTGTGTGACGACAAGAGAGAGTCTGTGAATGTGTGTGTATGTGTGTGTGCGTGTATCACCTGGCCATCATCTCTCTTTACAAACTCTATCTGGTACTCCAAAGGATAGTAGCTTGTGGGTTTGGACCAGCTATCTGCAGGAAACACCTCCACCTCTAGATTTTCAGCCTTCTTCAACACACAATAGAGAGGAGCTGGAGGCTTAACTACACACATGCACATATTACAGGATTAAAAAACTTTTAAATGTGAACAAATTTAAGAACAAATGTAATAAAATTATTTGCAAGATTTTGATGAATTAGGTCTACAGTGTCCAAAGCTAAGCAAAGCTATGCCTGTCTTTCACCACACACTCACTGATTTCATGCAGGTAGAAGGACTCCTTGATCTCCAGGTACATACGATCATTGATAGCCTCCAAGATGACATACACCTTTTCCTCTGAGCCAGTTGCAGCGGCAACAGTGCACTCACCCTTGGAGAACAGGCATTCCCACTCACCATCTCTACACACAGACACAGATACATCAACCAAAAAAATACAGTGTGTGTGTGTGTGTATGTGTGCATGCTACCTTTGTCTCAGTCGCGCAGCAGTGTAATTTGGATCACTCCAAGAGCACTTGAAGGAGCAGTTGTAGGTCTTAGCCGAACATTTCAGTGGAGCTTGAGACAGGAAGTGTGAGAAAGAGGGAAATTGAGGAGAAAGACAAAGTATGTGAAAAAATTACATGCGGTCGCACTGAAGCTTATCCAGACATTTATCATAGCCTATTGTCTACAGAGCAAACCAAAATCAAATATGCTTTCACTGCCAGAAGTAGGCTACTCACTTGCACCTTTGGAAGTGTCTGCAAAAAAGACATATACACTGTCGAGAAGCCTTTCTCCAGTCCAGCATGAGTAGTTGCCTGCACTTGAGTCATCAAAATGAGGGATTTCCAGTTCATGGCCATGATGATCCAAATCATCCTCTTCTTCTGAATTGGTGTATTTCCAGCTCATGGGCTCTTCAAAGCCATCTGGAGTATTGCATGCCAGCTTAAAAGGCCCCGTTGTCTCTTTCACTATCACTATAAAGACACACACACATACGAATAAATATTTCAGCTAAAAGATAAAAAAAAAAAAATCGCGTAAAATTGTTTTTAGCCTATTCAAACTGTTCTCACTCACTTAAACCAATTATTAAACTTTGATCCTAATTGATCTAATCATGATCATAATCGGCAAATTCCACTCTTAGCACTAATTGTATAAAATCATCTGCTCTTGACTGTACCCTCTTCCGTCTAGTTTCATAAGTAGGCTATCCAATTCGTAGACAGGGAGTAAACAAGCTGCACCACTCGAGGATGAAAAATTAAGGGATGCTTAGGATAAAATAAGATGCTTGAAGAAAATACGGACTAATAGCGGAACACCCAAGGGGGCATTGTGATCTGTTCTTACTGTTCTTCGGAAAGGAGGTAAGCGGTGAACCGATGGCTATAAAGGCCATGATCCATACAAGAGAAGTCATCCAGCAATGCATGGTGATCCACTTCAGCAGTAAGTGTCAATTATTTTCAATCTAGAACAAAAATAGAGTTATTCAACATTTTGGAGCAATTTTTCCTCTTGACAAATTTCAAATAAAGCGAAAGTTGGGACAGGTTGCACAGATAAATAAAATATAAACAGAAATTAGCCTAGGCTATATCTAGTGCAAACAATTAAATACAAAGTCGTTCCCAGTGTTTCTAACCTGTAGCCTATTTTTAGGAGTAACCTAGCCTACGAACCAGTTACTTTTCCCTCTTACGTGGCGCTGCGGACAAGTCTTTTATTGGATATCAACACCTACACAACATGAAAAAAAAATCAACAGGGGGCGTTGAGTTTCACTCAAGATCACGCCAACGTTTCATTCAAGGAATTATAATTAGCTTGAAAGCGTTGCTGTCTTATACTCAAGAAGATGTCTTCACACACAAACACACACACACACACACACACACACACATAATCATTTTGAACTTATAATATGATTATATTTTGGGGACACAAATATTTTGAAGCAACATATTTTTACCTCTGTTCTGGTAAGCTTATTCAAGATTTTCCTGTTCACGGCTTCCATTAGATATGGACAGTGCACGGTAAACCACCATTTATGGTCTTATTAGGAAGGACTGCCTCAGCAATTAGGCCTACCAGTGTAGGGTTTGATAGCCACTCACCATACCTGTTGTGGTGTTGGTTTGCCATACACCTTACCTACGGTGCTATTGCTTGCTGTACATGTCATGCCGCACAGCTCTTACTCGGTAGCTCTCTCCCTTTTTTACTCTCCATTTCTGTTTCTTTTTCTATTTAGCCTATATCTAATGCATACACACAATCACTGAAATATGATGTAAACTGGCCTAACTCATCACCTTTTTCTGTCCATCCCATCCATTCCACTACCACCTGTGCTGAGAATCATCCTTGCCTCACCTCGCCTGATCATGCGTTGCTAACCTCCTGGATGGACATGGGCGACCCCAGACATGATTCACTCAGCTTCCAGTTGACCATGCAAGATGCTACTCTGCTTTTGACAATCGTTTGACTGCTCTTAATTTGGGACTATATCTTGGTATTTTGATGGGACTATGATGATATAACACCACGGATTTTATGATGTAGGACTTTATCCTGGGAATATTTTATACCTATAACTAATTACCATCTGAGAGAATGCAAATTTGCATGACCCAGGTAGTTGGGTTAGCCCCTAAACCACAACAAGATGAAAAATAGGGAGTTTTTCTTGCCCCTGCTCATGGGTGCTCTTTGCTGTGAAACGTGAAAAGACATGACTTTGGTGTAATGTACTGTATAAATAAAATTGAATTGAAAAATGTAACTGTCAATAAGCACTGGTCAACAAGATGGCACAATACCTGCCACTTGTACAGTCGAAATGGAGTTCAGTGCACCTCCATGAATGAAAGTTTGGATTGGTTCCCCCTTTTTCTCTCATTATCCTCTCAATCCCTTACACTAATTACACAGACACATTTCTAAAAATTTAGGATAAAAGATGTATCACAAATGCATAATTTTTTTTATTCAAACTGTTCTTATCAACTCTTAAATCAATTCTTAACCTTTGATGCCTTAACATGATCATTAATAGATCTAATCGTGGTCATCTATAGTCAACAAATTCCACTCTGTTAACACTGTGAGCTCCATCACACCAGAATATGTTTGCTTTATTTATAGGTTATACAACCAACGTGTTTTGCAAATTAACATAAAAAAGCTAAGCTAGCAAATAAAAAAGCTAGTAGTTTTTCGTAAATTGACAGGCTAATTGGTAAGTATTGAATCATCTGCTTTTTAGTGGACACTACCTCGCACTCATAATTATCCTCTTAATCTATTGTTCTTCCTCTGTTTTTCTTTCTCCGTGTTTCTTTTCATTCTTATTTTACCTTCAAGATGTTTATTAGAATACAAACTTCAGAAACATCTTTGAAAGAATGACAGAGGAACAAGAACTCTCTACATCCTTCCTTTTTCTCCCCCTATTCAATTTTGCACTATACAGTGATGAAAAGACATGATATGCTTCACACATAGAAACACAAATACACACACATGCACACATAAAAATAGTTGAGTGAAGTTGTGTGTGTTTAGAGTATCAAATTGCATTTCCTCATTTGTTTGCAAATCAGTCAGCAGTCCCCGAAGGCCTGTGATGTTCGCTCAGAGCAAGTTGGGTTCAGTGTGTGTGGGGGGCAGAGTGCGGGGGAGGCCCTGGCACTCTGGGCTTTCCAGACACCCTCACCATTAACACTGAGGGGCTTATTAATGTTTGAGAGTCTGATCTCATGGTGGAAATTCACCGCAGGGGTAAACGTTTTGCACACACTGCACACACACACACACACATTAAAAAGTGACAATGAGACAAACATGTATTACATTTCTTTGGTGAAAATTGAAAATTGGGTTATGAAATTGAAGAAATAACTTATCAACTGCCGACACCGATGTCTAAGAATTTTTTATTTATTTTTGATAGTTACAGTGGAGAGACAGACAGGAAATACATGGGAGAGAGAGATGGGGCAGGAGTCATGGCACGATGCCTTAGCCCACTGAGCCACGCCACCTCCATGTCTAAGAATTTTTAACTTATTGTCCAAAGTTAATATGTGTTCACACATACAAACAAACACACACAAACAAACAAACACACACACACACTATCAAGGAATAGTACTGTATTTCTGCTATCTCATTTCCTGTGTACACTAAAACAACCCATTCTACAGCCACTCCAGCTGGCATCAATAATATCACATGCAAATGAATGAGCTCACCTCATCACTACAGAACACAGGGAGGGCTCTTGTGTTGCTTCCTGCACACTCATTCCACGAGCCCTTTCACAGCAGGGCTTTTTTACATGTACTTTTACTTACTGATATGATTCACTGATAACAAATGATACATTTCATGCGCATATATTCCCCAGTCACAGAACCAATGCCAGGTCACAAATTTCATCTGAAAACACCACTATATCAATGGTTATAAAATGTGCACAACAGAGATTCTGGCTTAATTTGTTGTTAACTTATAGATCCCAACATGTCAGGGACAATGATATTTTATCTGATGCACTTATTTCCTCCACTGGTTCTCCACAGGGTTGTTTTCTATCCCCTCTTTTATTTGTTTTACCAATATCCAAATCCAGCACACAGACCAACACATTTTAAAGTTTGTCTGATGATTCTGTTATTGTGTCTCTTTTAAAGTCAAATGATCCTGAGCATGGTCCAGTCGTGTCCGATTTTACCAACTGGTGTAAGTCATACTTTTTAAACATAAACGTCAGCAAGACAAAAGAAATTATTATTGATTTTAGAAAAAATAAGAATGCCCCCTACAGTATGTAATCAGAAATGTCCAAGCTGTTGATAACAGGCTCTCTTTTGACAAGCATGTGGACTGTATGAAGGCTCACCAATGGATGCATTTTTATTGTAAACTGAGAAATTCTAACATTGACTGTTTTATGAGAATGTTTTATTGAATCCATGCTTACTATCTCTTTTATATTCTGTTATGGGTTACTGACACAGAAAAATAAGAACCGGATGTCCACTGTGTTGTTATATATATTTTATTGTTGCTTTTTATTTCTGTTTTATTGTTGGCGGGTGTAATTCTGCTGGCTACTTCAAATTGCCCCCCAGTATACCTTGACCTTGAAACCAGTGTGTGAAACTGAATGAAAAAATAGTATGTCATTTAGTAAACACACACTGATAGACATCTGCAAATTCCCCCATTTACAGTCAGACACAAAGAAAGGTTTATTTAATAATTGTGTATGCCATTTTCTTTCTTTTGTCGAATGAAAATTTGATTTTTGAGCCCTGTCTCAAGATATTGCAGTATGTATATTTTACAAACAATGCAAAGCAAGGAAATTTTATTAGTATACCTTAACTTGTAGAAAGTGTAGGCTACAGTGGAGGTGGTGTTAGATTTTTTTTATGAACACCAGTGAACATTTTTCTATAGCCAAGGGTTTACATAACAGAACCATCACATGTTGGCTATTGTAGTTATGCCATTTAGTAAACATCCACATATCTGCACATTCTTTCAGTTTACACAAGAAAGAAATGTCTATCAGGCATGTTTTCATCTATTGCCTGTACACCAGTCGCCTAAAAATGTAACTTAGACAGTTTGGTGTCAGTTCAGTCATGGGTTAGACCAGTGTCCTTGAGGCACTCAACCCCCCACTGCTGGGGACAGTGGGGTTAGTAGGCCTATGTGTGTCACATCGCTGTGTACTGAGTGTGTTTCATTAATTCATCATTTGGGTCAAATGCAGAGACATTTTTTTCTCATGGGAAAAAAAAGTTTTACTCAAAGGATTCAAGAGTTTTGGTGTCTGTGCGTTTCTGAAGCAAGCGTTAACTGGAGTCCTCAGATGTGTGTTGATAAAGCACAATGTATGAATAGTTGAATACTGAATAGTTGGAAAGGTGAACAATGGCAGTGTAAAATTAGTGTGAAATGATTGGTAAAAACTTAAGCTGGATTTATACTTCTGCGTCACGCCGACGCAGACACCGTCGCAGACACCTTCGCCAACGTTTTTGATTTATTTATACACACTGGGCTGACTACTGATCGCTCATTTTGTTTTAAAGATGTATTCTTTGGCGTGTTTGATTATGAACAAGAGTAGCCTATGAGAGCTAATTCTTTGTCATAAACCTGTTATTTTTACTTGCCAAATATCATATTCACAAATGTAAGTTTAGTGGTGGAAAATCTTATTTTCCTGCCTTTTTGGTTGATGTAAATAGATACATTGAAACTATTAGATATTCCAATAATCTGAAAGCCCAAAGAACTGTGATTTTGTATGGGAATCTTAACATAATGTAATTTTTTTCTTTTTTTTGTTTGTCTTTCTGTCTTACGTGTGGTCTCTACTTTGTGTATCCCCTACTTGAGTATGTTGTATGTAGTTGTCAAATGTATTGTGGTGTTTAATAAAAAAAAGAAAACAAAAGTCGTTTTTGATTTATACTTCCGTGGTCGATTTATACCTCTGCGTCCGCGTAACGCTAGGGGGTTGTCGAGTTTAGAAAGGGTCCTTTGTGTGTGTGCTGCAAAAGTGTACCATAAATGTGAAAAACAGCCACAAGAGGCAGTATGCACAAACGGTGACCAGAGGGCTGTCACGAAGAAATAGGAAATCGGAAGTCATCATCGGCGAAAATGGCTGCGCGGTGTTAGGCAGTTTAACAACGTGATTTTACCTGTTCCACACTTTTTGGCTTGTATACTAAACGTCACGGTCAGTGTAATGTATTACTGACTGTGATGTATGAAATGTACATCGGATAATTTTTGTCTGCAGCGAGCTCAAACAAATTTTGGTGCCAATTTTTCAGACTTTTTGAAAGCACGCTGAGTTATTACGCTAGTGTGTCAGTCGCTAACGTAACTGAACAAGGTAAGAAGCCCATCTTCGGGAGGATCTGTTGACAGTAACTTCTTAGGCAGTTAAAAGCATGCACAACACTGTATTAGGCTAGCATGTCTGTATGTCTCTCACTTTACTCGTTTATGTGTCTGCCTGTGTGTCTGTGGATTGGTGTGTCAGGCAATGGCGTCGTTCAAGCCCACAAAAATCCCAGTGGTCCAGAAGCTTGGAGAGAAAGTCACAGAGGATACTCGCTACTGGAAGAGCTTTAAAGTGAGAGGACGTAACGTTAGCTTAACTATGGTTAACGACGACTTATTACGTGCATGTCTGTTTGTATTTCTGTCTGTCTCAAGTCTGTTCTGATGTCTTCTTCAGACCACAGTACAGGTGAAAGAATTTGGTGCCATCTCAAAGATTGACTTCTCTAACCAGCCACCACACAACTATGCAGTTACCGCTTCTACCAGAGTGAGTATTTGCCCATCTTTACACTTCTCTATCTTGCCCTCTAGTGGGCAGAGACACACAAGCTAGTTTTGTTCCAGTTAGGAGTCTTTTATGAGTAATCTTTATCATAAAGGAAAAGTCTACGTTATGATGATTATACTGACAGTGATGTTTCTAAGGATTAGGCTTGACGGCTCCACTGTGCCTTAAAAAAACAGGCACACACAGGAGAATAGCTCTCCCTTCACTTTACACACATTACGTCACGCAATGCCAAAATGTATTTTTGGCTTGTGTCCACCAAAAAGTGTGAAAGTTTGCCCTGTGACAGGAAAAAAGCAGATTCCCTTAATCTAAATGTGTAGTAGCACTGAGTCCATCAAATCATTGCATTTAAAGATCACCATAGACAGGTTGTTCTCATGTTTGATTATGTTGCATGGTGTTATAGGTTTATCAAGTGTACGCTGATGAATAAAGATGATGCACATTCTAATGTCTGTGTGACTGTGTGTGTGTGTGCACTGCAGATTCAGATATACGGGCCCCACTCCCAAGAGCCGTTGCGGAGTTTCACCCGCTTCAAAAGCACAGCGTACGGTGGTTGTTTCCGTTACGATGGGCAGCTGCTGGTCACCGGTAGCGAGGAGGGCCGGATCCGCTTGTTTGATGTCAACGGCCGCGTGGCTCTCCGCCAGTACTCAGGACACAACAAGTGTGTGTGTGTGTGTGTGTCTTAGGTTAATTTCCCTCAATCCTCTCTCATGTCTTATAGGCATTTTTAACCTTTCTCCCCTACAGGGCAGTGAGGGTGACGTCTTTTCTGTCAGACGGCCTTCGCATCGTGTCGGGCTCTGATGACCTCACGTGCCGCGTGTGGGACGTGCCGACGGCACAGGAACTGCTCTGCTTCAGCGAACACACAGACTACATCCGTGCCCTCGCCACCAGCTCAGGCAACCCAAACCTCTTTATCACTGGTACGCGTTCACTGTTATCACCTCTTCAATCCATCAGTATTGTCATTATCCGGATAGAATTGTTTTCGTCATCAACCATTATTCACCTAAACACTCCTGATGTAATTATTTTCGGTCTTGTTAGCTTCCACAAATTTCACATCCCTTTGTGTGCTATATATTGCTGTTTTGTGCATTGTGTTAATGAAAGATTTATTATTCTGGTGTCACTGCTTACAATATGATAAAATAAGATGTTTTTTCCACTGTGTGTGTGTGTGTGGTCCCCAGGTGCCTACGACCACACAGTGCGTGTGTATGACCCTCGTCAGGAGAAGTGTGTAATGACCATGGATCACGGACAGCCTGTGGAGGGTGTCTTAGTTTACCCATCCGATGGGCTCCTTGTCTCTGCAGGTGTGTGTGTGTGTGTGTGTTATCATAGAGCCCAGATGGTTTTCTTGTGTACTATGAATGCATTTTATTTACTTGTCTCGTATATGGTGCTTGTCTTGTATATGGTCTGCTTATGCTTTGCCTGGATTTGTGTCTGGTCTCTGTGTAAGGAGGCCGTTATGTGAAGATTTGGGACTTGCTCAAAGGTGGACAACAGCTGGTGTCTTTGAAGAACCATCACAAGACTGTCACGTGTGTGTGTATGAGTGCACAGTCAAATCGCCTGCTCACAGGATCACTTGACAGGTCTGTGTGTGTGGACAAATCTTAATTAATGCATGGATCCTCACCATAAGAATTCAGCAACACAAGAACCTTTTGGATAAATGTGTGTATGTCTCTTTTCCGTAGGCAGGTAAAGGTGTATAACTCTTCCTACAAGGTGACCCACAGCTTTGAATATGCTGCTTCCATTCTCAGTATGGCCATTTCAGTAAGTACATATCTTCTATACAGACTTTCATACAAAAGACTTCATTTGTACACAGTAATTCAGATTCTATATACTTATATTAACACACACACACACACAGTAGTTAATCTGTCGAATGGTCATTTATGGTTCACCAGCATGCTACTATATAATTTCACAGCATTTACTCCCATAAATGTATGCATGTGACTGTTAATATACATATGTATGTGTGTGTGTGTGTGTGTGTGTGTGTGTGTGCATGTGTTGGCAGCCAGATGATGGTATCCTGGCTGTGGGAATGACAAATGGAGTCCTAAGTGTTCGTCACAGGAAGCCCTCAGAGGAGAACGAGAAAGTGGAAAAGAAAAGGCGGGGTCCATCTTATCGAGTGTTTGTCAAAGGCCGAAATTACATCCCCAAGCAGGTAGCGTTTCCATGGTGATGGTGTGTATTCACTGAGCAAAAGGCTTATGTAGAATTCATGAGCTTAAGTAACTTAATTTCTTGCAAATACTGATCTCACAAATACTGCTATGCATCTTAGTCCTATTACTATAAGGAATGAACAGAAAGAGATCAAAATGGATTTGCAGCCATTGGATATCCTCACAACCTATCAGACCAGTGATTGCAGTGAAGAGTGTCACAATTTTAAACGTGTTAGGCCCGCCTCCATCCTATTGGGGTAAATGGCAGTTTTTGATTGGTTCCAGGAACAGGAAGTGGAGACCGATATGCCTAACAGCAGTATGTGTGGAAACCAGACCAGAACGAAAGCTGTATAATAGTAAAATGCTTTTTTTTAGCCAACTTTGATGTAATTTGTAATTGTGGCTCTTACCTGATTGGTTGGATGAATGTTCTGAGCCGAGACTGGAATGTGCTGAAGTGGCGTGTGAACTCTGACCCCTCCCCGCCTTCCACAGGATGACTTTTTGGTGAAGAACTCTGCCCGCCAGTACCTCAGCAAACCTGACAAACACCTAAAGAGTTTCGCTGTGTCCAAAGCACTCGATTCCGCACTAGAGGTCAGACTGCTGTGTGTGTGTGTGTGTGTGTGTGGGATGAGTCTAACATTAATACAGAATGTATTTTAGTGATACACCACAGGAGAGAGCACTTTATCCCTTCTGCTATTAGACTGTTTAACACTGTGGTCTATTGTGGAAATCTGTCTCTTTGCCACTAGACAAATTACGTTCCTTTGCTGGAGGGATCAATGTCTGTCTATCAATCTATAGAATATGGAATATTCGGTTGCGCTCACTTTTACTTGATATGTGTTTAAACATTGTGTTTGTCTGCGGCAGGTGTCACTGCGTAAACGCAAGCCAGAGGTGTTTGTGGGTGTGCTGATTGAACTGGAGCGGAGAGGAACCTTGCAGAACGCTCTGTCTGGCCGTGATGAGAAGAGCCTCATCTCCCTGCAGAAGTTTCTGCTCAAGTATGCGCACACACACACACACACACACACACACACACACACACACAAAATCACTCCCGTAGATAAAGAAGTATGTAAAATAAATATCTTAAAATAAGCAGGATTGATAGACAAATACACAAGCCAAGTATACAAGTACAGCCCATCAATCTTTTCTTGTTTCACAGGTGATAAACCCAATTGTCCCTAAAGTGCATAAATTACTAGTGGAGATACCTCCCACATCTAAAAGACTGGAGGGCTGTAGAACATAACCAGTGTTGTACCTGAACGCGTTCATTGAACGAAAGTTCATGAACTCGTTCATAATTTTGGTGAACTTGAACAGAACGTACTGTATTACTCCCTGATAAACGATACTGTGAACGCGTTTGTTCTGGTGTCTGTGAATGGCACGTTCACTCTTTTTTATGTTTGTTATTAAGTGTCCATTTCTATAAAGCCTATCAGGCGAACAACACACCGTTTAGTCCTGTAGTCAAAGGTTACGTGTGCGCCGAAGTTGCGTGGAGCCCAAGAGCAATATTGCACAAGAGCATTGCAGATCCAATTTGGCAATGGCAGCCTCCTCCAGTGTCGCGTCGCATGCGTCATCAAAACATAAAGCAGTATGGAGAAGGACTCTCAACCGTCACAAATTGGACATGAGGAGACTCATGTCAAAATTTTCTCTCGGTCTGCACGCTTTGCCAATTCATACAGTAAGGAATTGAGCTGCAAACAATATGTAAATACGGATGGCATTGCTTCAGTGGAATCTTCAGTGGAATGCTTGGGACCGTCTGCAAAGTGCAAAACGCAAACGTGTTAATGTCAATAATTTCACTCCCAATGAGTAAAAAGCTACCAAAGTCACCAAAGCCTGTTAGAATGTTATCACGGATATTACACCTTTTTGGTGAAATGTATGCTACCTTATACCTATATTTAAAGTTTTTTTTTAAATTACGAATTACATTCAATAAACTTTGCTCTTATCAACTGTACCAGCAAAATCAAAACACACAATAGCCTCATTCTGGTCGTACTAGCCTATTTACTTTGGTGAAAAACTTTGCTCCAATAAATTTGTAGTGCCACCAAACCTACAGTAATCTTAGGGTGGGAAAATGTTGCTTAGTCTATTGTTAAGGGGACTCAATTCAATAAATATCTCACTATAAACTAGTTGCACCAAAATCACTCTACACATACAATTTAATACCTTATACTAAAAATTGTCCCACTAAAAAAAAAATATCAATAATTAATTAGTTACTATCTATGGTAGTATTCTGTGCAAAATTAAAATCTGCACTTCAGTCACATCCTCAGCTAACCTTAACAACAAACAAGTGTTAAAACAATGGGGAAGGCTCTGCCTTCAATGTTAATGTAAACCCTGCATAAGAATTAAAAATTGAATAGGAAGATATGACACAGTTTCAGTGTTTAACTAAATAATTGCCGTCTGAGGCTGAGAAATCATAGTTCGCAACATACTGAAAAAAGAACTGAAATAGTTCATTTTTTGGAGCTGTGAACTTAGTTCATTTTTTTTAAATTATGAACTGAACTAGTTCATATTAAAATTTGTGAACTATGAACTGAACTAGTTCATGTAGAACGTGAACTTTCTCAACACTGAACATAACTGATGAGCTAAACGTAATATTTTTTGGTTTGCTGTTTTAGTGCAATCTTCATGTTTATTACCATATTGATTAGTGAAGGACCCAGTTTCACTTGACACAATTGACACAAAAATGTGCCATTAATCTCATTTTCACTTGTCTTCTTTCCGACTGCGCACAGGTACATCACAAACCAACAGTTTTTTCCAATTTTGCACAAAGTGGCAGACATTCTCATAGGTGAGTGGGTTTGGATGCACATAACACAAGCAACTGTGGTTACTTTTTATGTTGTTATTGTGTTTGTGCAAAACAGGTAGGTATAACAGGTGTGTGTGTGTGTGTTTTTGTCTTCCTCCCTGGGTTCCACAGACATCTACCAGTCTGTGGTGTGTGAATCGCCAGTGGTAGAGCGCTTGTTCCAGGAGCTCCTGGACTGTTTGTTGCGTGAGGTGGACTACAGGCGGGACCTGATGCAGGTGCTCGGGATGCTGGACACCCTCTTTGCTTCCTCGACGCAGCGCACCAGGGTCACAACCTCCGTCAGCCCCGCCACCCTCATGGCCACGCCCATAGACATGCCTTCAGCTGCACCCACAGTCACACCATTAGCCATGCAGAAAGAGACAGAGCCTCAAATGCAGCCAGCATGATGAGCCTTGATGGACCCTGATCTCTTTGACCTGGTCAGGTGACCATATTCTGAACTGAGAGGGAGAGGCAGAACAGGTGTGATGTCGTAGTAACTGAGGAATGGGAGTATCACCCAGTGATGCCTATTTCACATGCATAGTATGTCACATGGAGACATTTATTTCTGTGTGTTGAGAGTGTGCGCGTGTATGTGTGTGTGCACACATACATGGAATTTTCTAAAAAATAAATTAGATTCATTTTTCATCGCTTGTGTCCTTGGTACTTTCCTCATTAGAAGGGGTGTATCCCAGTAGCATCATCATCTATGACTTTCTAAAACAACAAAAACTTGCTGCCCAGAAATCTCAACATTTATGACTGCTTATTTGCCATGGGAAAAAAACACAAATTTTGACAAGATTAAGAAACTTTGGTAAACTGTTGAAATTTGAGCTGAAATTGACCTTAATATCTTAAAATGCAGGTGTATCAGGCTGATTATCCCATCTCTAAAGAAGCCTTTTGGATGAAAGGTCAAATGTCTTCTAGCTCCAAAAACAAGCCCAGTGGCCTACAACTGATGACCTTGACTGCAAAATGTTTTTAATCATACAATGCTATATTATTTTCCCACAATGGCCTTTTAAAGAAAAAGTGCACTCAACTCGGGATGTTTGGATGTGTGGAAAGGGGGCTTCAAGACATAGTTGGCTTAGGCCGAAATGTTTGTCTTGTTGGTCACGTTTCCTAATGAACCAGCTTAAGAATTTGAAAGTGTGGTTTTCACTGTCCAACCTCAACCAGTTTTGCTGTTACTAATGAATATGTTTGCTTTGGCTTTAGCCTCCATTGACTGAATTCACACATACAACACTTCAGCTGTTGTGTCACTCCCATTTTTAGTAATGATATTTACATTAAATTGCATTGCAGTATATACTATTTATTTTAAAGTAATAGCATTTGGTATGTTAGATGGGCAGATCATCTGTCTGTTGTTCATCACCCATTAGTGATGTCATGGTTAGAACATGTGGACTCACTGTCTCCACAGTTCCCATAGTGGTTATCCAACAACTATTGTGGAAGAGGTTACAGAGTGTGACAACACTAAGGTCTACGTAACCCCATGAGGCCTTGGTTATTGTATGTAGAAGAGAATGGGGTAAGATGAGCTGTAACCTACAGTGTTTGTCAACTTCAAAATCAAAGGAATATGGGACATGGATATAAAAGCATAAGTAGGGTGTGGTGCTAAATCTTAGCTGTGTGTCTGACTCCAGCAGTGAAATGTAGAGGGGCCATCTAGAAAAGCACCAACAAACATATAAGTTGTAAGTAAGTATAAGTTGTAAGAAAAAGAAATCATCACTCAGCAAAGTAATTTGAGTGCAAAAAAATAAAAACTAAATTTAGGATTTGAAGCTCCAAAGTCTTAAGGAGATATTTGTGCATATGGCCCATTGAACGTTACTTTTGTCTACTGGATTTATCTTCCTGTTTGTTTGCATGTTCCTTTTAGTTTTCACTTTTCTCATTCTTTTCCTTATATGCTTCCTTGATTGCTTGCACGTCAGGTGCTTCTGCTGGCATTTTTGCATGCTTGAGTTTGTTTTGCCTCAGGATGTGATGCAGACTCATATGCAGTATGACAACGTCACTGTGATCCTTGAAGCTCATCTGCCCATCAGGAAGCAAGCTTGAGGGGTTTGAATAAGGAAGTGAATCAGAAGCTGGTGGATGCATGTCTACATCTGACTGATGCTATTTTCAGCCTTTTAAATGGCCCAGATGAGTCCAGCCCTGCTTCACAATATCTTGACTGTAAAGGAAAATCCCTGTGGTCCTGAATCCAGAGATGATATTCTGAGGTCTGATGGCCTTTTGGAAGGCCTTGTTTATACATAGTGGGATATCGTGTAAGGTCCAGGTATGCAGAGCATGCTCGTAGCTGACCCTGAATGACCCAAGGCACTCTTGCTCAATAGCAGAAGCTGGTGAGATGTATGAGGAGGGATAGTAAGCATAGTGATCCTATTAGTCCTGTCTGTGTTTATTGCTCTCAAACAAACATGATCGGCTCATGCCTGTCTAGGACAAGCAGCATGGGGTGCTCTAGGGAACAGTTAGAATGCTGAACCACATGCTCAAGGTAAACAGAAACGGTCTCTTCGCTGATGCCTCAAGACGTAGTGCTGGCATCAATGGTTCCCTTAGGTGCTCCCATAAGGAAGTGCTCCACACCGGCCGTCTCTGGGAACACTAACATGGGTGGGAGAGCTAACCCTGTGCAACCCACTGACTACACACATCACCATCATGGGTTTCCCTTCAGAGGCAGAGGGTTTACAACTGACTTGGGTACATTCCTTCCTTGATTTCTGCAACTGCCCTCCTCATCATCACTTGCAGGGGTGAAGAACCCCTGTCTGTAACATAACTGCAGCCATGCCTCGTAATTATGTTAGTATGTATATTTTAGTGTGAAAAGTATGAAGTCAGTTTTCAGTTCAAATTCATTTCACCTCATATCAAACATGAGGGGAGTGAGAAGCATCAGGTGTGTTTTGGGGAACCCAGAGTAAACTCTGGATATGATTCCACACACTTGCACTTTACTAGTTCACTAACAGCTGATTAAAGCTGATTACATCTGATTAAAGAAAATCCAGTTTGATACAAGACTGATTAAAGGCCTAGTTCCACTTGTTTTTATGTATGTAGGCTATGTGGAAAATGTGCTTACCAGTTCACCCACATTCCTCCTTCAACAGAAAATATGATAATGGAGAATGTCAACAAAACGTGTGCCTATTTGATACCCTGGTTGTATTACTACTGAATTTTCAATTTTCCTCACTGACTTGATCAGAAAACGTACAGATTTTATGAATGAGAGTGTTAAACTTAATGCATTTGAATGAGAGCGTTTAACTTTATGCATAGTTTGAGGACGTGGCGGATCCTAACCAATTCGGTTACCCTACTCAATTTAAGTGGACCAATGGAACCGTGACATTTCATGAGCAAGAAGGCGGAACTTTACCAGTGCCCTACATTGTTATTGGTCAAAATGTGATTACAGCGCAGGAAATCGATGACACAAGTAGGGTGGGTGTCCCGGCAGACGTTGTAGAAGTGAAATTATTCTGCAAGGAAGCCGGCCGGTAAGCACCCTTTAACAATATATGTTTCTTGAAAAATAGCTTGTTTAGAGTTGTAAGGAAGTTGCCTTGACTTTTTTTGTGTTGCGCATGTTCTGTATTCAACGAGAGCAGAACACTGTCAACACTCATTAACTGATGGATGAAGGTTAACCTTGATAAAGTTTACTGAAGTTATGAGGGAGTTGAGTTTAACTTTGGGGCAGAACAGCTGCATTGTTTTGGGACTTGACTTTTTGAAAATTGCACGCTTCTCGCTTTGACGTAAGAACTAACGTTGCAAAATCATACGGACAATAGTTTCAGAGGGGGCAACAATGTTGCTTTGGTTAGCAAGTTGCAAAAATAATTTCCCATAACCTACTTTTGGATGTGACAGTCAAATGAAAATATTTTCAACGTCAGAAAAACAGCAACACTCACAGGTTCATGTCGTATTTAGTTTAAATGTAGTGTCACTATGTAATCCAAGTCATCCACATAAGCTACATAAAAACATTCTCAATGCAAGTATCACTTCATGGAAACAGGATGATTTTATAATGAAATTCTTTGTGTTGCCACATGGAGGCAGAATTACCCAGTAAGTCTTGACATAGTTGCATCGACTTTATGGGTGGCTTCACTGACTTTCCATTGAGTATACAGCACTGTGTGTCAGATGTCTAAATAATCCTCTTCCTGCTCTCTACTCAGAGAGTGTGTTTGTGTGTAAAGACATGGAGCTGCGTGTGCTGTTGGTGTGTACGGGCTTGTGTGTGGCACTGGCCAGTAGTAAGCCCATGGAGAAGAAGGACCGCGTTCATCACGATGGACCACTTAGCAACCTGGAGCACGATGACGGGGAGAATTTTGACTACGACCATGAAGCGTTCCTTGGACAGGAGGAGGCCAAAACATTTGATCAGCTAACGCCAGAGGAGAGCAAAGAGAGACTGGGGTATGAATCCAGACACACACATGTTAACATGTACTTTTTTTTAACTTTATAGAACTTGGGGCATATCCTTTAGTTTATCTAAAAAGACACACACACACACACACACACAAAACAACCTGAACTCTTTAGATGTTCTTTAGTGCATACTACATACTATACCGAGTAATGCAGAGACCTATATTTTTAGTACAAGGGTCTCTCTCTCTCTCTCTCTCTCTCTCTTTTTATCTCTCTCTCTCTCTCTGATTGTCATTCTCCCTTTGTTTCTGTAGTATGATCGTGGACCGCATGGATGAGGATGGTGATGGCTTTGTTACAGTGGAGGAGATGAAGAAGTGGATCAAGCATGCTCAGAAGCGCTGGATCTACCAGGACGTAGATCGACAGTGGCAGGGTCACGATCTCAATGGAGATGGACATGTCACTTGGGAAGAGTACAAGAACGCCACCTATGGTTATATTCTGGGTATGCGCATGTTTATGTGCATCCTCTTGCTTAGCTAATGCTATATTCAGATGTGTTTGAATACTGTGTGTGTGTGTGTGTGTGTGTAGATGAACAGGATCCTGAGGATGGCTTCAGCTACAGGCAGATGATGAACCGTGATGAGCGTCGTTTCAAAATGGCGGATAAAAATGGAGACCTGATAGCTGACAAAGAAGAGTTTACGGCCTTCCTTCACCCAGAGGAGTACGACTACATGAAGGATATTGTTGTCATTGTGAGTAAACTCCCACGCACATACACACACAAACTCATTAGAGTGTAACATCATTACGTTTTAATTGTAAGCTTGCACACATACAGGCACAATATAAATATGACTAACACAATCAAAAAAACATTTCTATTTCTACTGTCTTAAATGATCCACATCTGTGTGTGTGTGTGTGTGTGTGTGCAGGAAACTATGGAAGATATTGACAAGAATGGAGATGGATTTATCGATCTGAACGAGTACATAGGTGAGTTTATCTACTTATCCGTTTGTTTGTCTGGCTTTGTGTGTATTTACATCAGTAAGAGAGTGGGCTATATTTACATAGATGTGTGAACCTATTTGCAGGTGATATGTACAACCAGGAAGGGGTGGCATCGGAGCCTGAATGGGTTCGCACTGAGCGACAGCAGTTCACTGACTTCAGGGACAAAAACAAAGATGGCCGCATGGACCGCGAGGAGACTCGTGACTGGATCCTTCCGTCTGACTACGATCATGCCGAGGCTGAAGCCAAGCACCTAGTGTATGAGTCTGATGCAGACCAGGTATGTGTGTGTGTGTGTAATATATACAGCAGTCCTACTCTGTTGATATTCTTGATGCATGTACTGATGCCTCTGTCACAATGTCTTTATTGGAACAGTTAGGATTAGAGATTTGTGACAACAGGGATTTGTTTATTTATGCTTGCTTTGTTTGTTTGTTTGCGTGTAGGATGGGCGTCTGACAAAGGACGAGATCGTGCAGAAGTATGACTTGTTTGTGGGCAGTCAGGCCACTGACTTTGGAGAGGCCTTGGTCCGACACGATGAGTTCTAAACACTCACCAACACTGAACTGTAGGAGAGGATGTGTGTGCGTATGTGTGTGCGTGCTGTGTTTGATAATACACCTGTGAGATTGTTTTTTTTTATGTGGGAGTTTGACTACAATCGTGTGTGTGTGTGTGTGTGTGTGTGTTTGAGAGAGAAAGAGATATAAAGAGAGAGACTGTTTTGCCTATGACTGTATATAAACTTGCAGGGAGCACCTCTTGTGTTAATCTTAAGGATTCACAAACACACTGTCCTCAACCTAGTGTGTCTACCTAGAGCAGTAACACACACATGACACATCACACATTACACATCACACAGCAGCTCACAAGGCCTTTTTTCACACAGCCCACTACAGCTGTGCAGGCCTGTTATAAACCCAGCATAGCAGTGCATAATGCTTCTGCTTACACATCCTAGAACATCTGTCAGGCCGGTTTCTCACAGGATGTGGCGGTGCCTAAGGTGGCTATTACCACAGCATTGCAGCTGAATACACCCATAATTAGCATTAGCAACAGCTGTGAAGGGCTTCTTTTAATGCTACAGTATACACCAGTAGGACCAGTAATGGAGATTAATAGAGGACTGGATCACTTTGGCTGATTTGAATGTGATGAGTAATCTGGCTGTGATGTTTATGTTGCTAATCACCCTTTAGCTGATGTGTGTTATCATGAATGGTTTCATTAAGGTGGGGCTAGAGTAGTGAGTTTGTGTAGTAGTGGATTGTGCTCTACTGGCCGCTGCACCCAAGTCAGTCAGTTCTGCAGTGATTTAAAGGAGATGTTCAGTAAGACAGTCCATAGTGCGGTCGGCAGGTAAAAGAATGACAAATTTGATACAACTGAATAGTGAATCTACAGCTAAAGCTGACCAAATAGGGCAGGTTAACTCAGTTTCAGTTGAATGTTTCAGTTGAATTTTGCTATGACAATTTGGTATTCAGTCTAAGTTGTATCAAATTGTGTCATTTTTATCCCTCCAGACAACACTTGGTGACCTGAAACAGCAGGTCTATTGATTGAACTGCACAGAATCTCTCTTTTAACCAAGCAAATATATTTTACCAAATTAAAAGCACACACTACAAAAAGAAGCCCTAACATTTAACAGTCTTCCAGTCTATAGGGTTGTAGAATGTTGATTGGACTTGATTGCAAGTCTCTGGCTGTATGCTTTTTGTCTTGATGCGCAGTGTGGTTGTACACCCCTGATGTCCTGATGTTCGGTGTGGTTATATGTGAGGTCCTTAGGAATGCTGAATGCACTGTTTCCCTTCATCCTATGGACTGTTTGAGTTGGACTTATTTCCTCATCCTATGGACTCACTGTGTGCGCATGGCAAAAATGAGTTCCATGTTGCCATGCACACTTCTTGTTTGTTTGTTTGTTTGTTTGTTTGTTTGTTTGTTTTAAGCAGGGCAACATGTCTTCCGTGCCTTTGTTATTATTATGCTGTTGTTTAGTTTTCCACTGATCTTTTTGTACCTTCTTTTAACAATATGATTTCATGATGATGATGATGTTGGTATGTCACTCTTGTTGTTCCTCTATATGTAAGCTTTGAGGGGAATATTATAATTTAATTTAATTTAGCAGTCATGTCAAGCAACAGCAAACTATTTTTTTACCCAACATATATTATGTTAATGTTTACTATGCCAATATAATTAAATATGGCTTCACTGGTAGTCCCCTAGCAGTCATTATTAATCTGTGGCTGTACACAGTGTGAAACTGGTGTGAATGGGAGATCTTGGTACATATTCAGTACTGACGTTTACTGTGTCCTCAGATGCACCTTTTTCAACAGTGTTTGCCTTATAACTTGCCATATGAACCAATTTCTCTTTGTGTGTTTACTATTGAGTGTATTGTCAGTGTTGTTCCTGGCTGTCTCACTATTGAACAAGACTGTAACTTTTTTTGTTTTTGTTTAAGTTGTGTTGTTTGGGTTTACTGCATGAAGGGATATATGGGTGTTTGTGTTGTATTGTGTGCACGTGTGTGTCTAGCAAGAGTTTTCAGACCCTGAACACGACTCTTTATCACACACACATACATATACTCACAAACATGCACACTCTGTCTTCGGTCCCAATACTCGGGGTGTTATACATAGAGAAGTGTTAGTTGCGTGTGACTACACAGATCATGAAGGATGCATGCCCTCACAAATAGCCTCTAAAGACTCGTTTGAGTAACTGTTCAACTAGGATCTTTCACTGATTATTGCTATCGTTGGGACTGTGTCATTAAAGTAGACACAACTCAGAATCCAGTTACATGGATAATAATGAAATATCTATCATAGGCTGCAAGCCTGGGCATTGTGTGTTGTGCAGAATGTTTGGCATGAGTGTTAACCTGCTGAGTTTGGGAGGCTTGAGATGGTGGAATCCCAATGTTCCCTTTACCCTAAGCCCTGAACATTTAAATAGCTTGCCTAACATGTAGCAGGTAACTATGAAGTCTATTTGTACTGGATAAACCTTTAAGAGTACAGGGCTTAGGGCAGACATTGGGGTTCCGCCAAGTTTAACAAGAACAAGCCCCTCAGCCTAAGATGTGAAGATCTTGCTCTCTTTGCTCCTATTCCTTGTCTTCCGGTAGCTGTCTTCTCCATCTAGTCCTTCATGCGGGCTGCAGAAGGCAGTTAGGATTTTTTGTCTCTGGAGATCAGATTG
>JAGFZM010000288.1:0-17829 GCA_017657215.1 Limnothrissa miodon | reverse complement strand
GTGTTGAGCTGCTTTGGATGGCTGGCTGTTTCATCTGGCTGAGAGAGGTGAGCGGGAACAGAATGCTTCAGCTGGGGACTCTGTCAGCTGTGAACCACCACCACCACCCCCACCTCCTCTTGACGTCTCTCTGTCTATTTTTGGATGAAAGGAAGAAACGCCTCCACAGACTGGGTGGGGTGTTATGTTATGTGGGGGCCCCCCACCCCCAGCGCTTGGCGCTTGGCTCATGATCCTTGGGGCCTCTCTCTCTCTCTCTCTCTCTCTCTCTCTGCAGTTGCATGTTTCTCCATCTCCCCCTCCATCCATCTCCCTCTCTCTCTCCATCTCCCTCACTCACTCACTTTACCTCCCACTCACTCACTTTTCCTCCCTCTCACTCTCTCACACTCTCTCTCTCTCTCTCTCTCTCTGTCTCTCTCTCTCTGTCTGTCTCTCTCTCTATCTCTCAGTCTATCTATCTATATCTTTCTCTCTCTCCTCTTCCTCTATATGAGTTTTAGTTACATGGTGCTTGTGAAAATGTAATGTTATCTCTGCTGTCTGCGATGGACCTTTTTCATTGCAGCCATATTTCCAAGAAATGGCACAATAAGCACATGGGTTATTAATGACTTCCAAATAGGGTCTGATTGTGCTTTACTGAATTGACTCTCATTAAAAAAAGATAATTAAAAAGAAATAAAAAAAAATGAAATTATGAAATGAAAATAAGAAGTTAAACCAATATGATCAGTTAGTCCATTTTGCATCCTTACGATGCTAGATCAGCAAATATCCTTGAAATTAAGATAACAGGCAGAACAGCAACTGCCTCAAACAGACAAAGCCTCAGACAAACAGCTGCATTGAGATTTTGGAGAACTTCAGTATTATTTCTGTGTCATTGGTGAATACAACAGGCTTTGTAAGTTGTGACCTTTACTTAAAACAGTAATCTTGCCGTAACAACGCAGTTATCTGGCTATTTTGGCTGGTGTCGATCATCAAGCAGCTGGTGGATGTGTATGTCCTAGGGTATGTTTTTCTCCATTTTCTCTAAAAATGTTAACATCTCGATTGTTTCATTCTGCGTCCCTGCAATTCTGACATTCTGACTAGTGAAGTAACGTAAATATTCCCCCAACGCTCCACATAGTGCTGACATGCTAATCAAAATCAAAAAAAGGGAATCAAAATGCAGCTCAGCCTAGCTGAAGAGAATAATTTTAAATAGCATAGATGTACTGTATGACTGGGCACTTTTAAAATATACCGTTAGATTGCGACTAGGCAGTGCCAGAGAGGGATGCTCCTTCTGATGATGCTGTATAAGGACACACACCCTAGTAGCACCATGCTTTAAACGTTTGCTACTAATAAAACTTGTGTGCTGTAGGCATTCTGGGGGAAAATAACAGACCAAAACATCTACTTCTCTCTTTGTGTGTGTGTGTGTGTGTGTGTGTGTGTGTGTGGTGGTGTCTCGGCCTGTCTAGCTTTCAGCCCTGGATCCAGACCTGCTGTACTCTCAGTGGGTCTGTATGAAATGAACTAGATCCTAACTTTATAACAGAGAGATAAATAGCATCGCTCTTCATTTCTGGCCCAGCCATGAAGGAACCAAAACATTGCTTAATATTTGTGTTTGTGTGTGGTGGGGATGGGTGCCAGATGTATAGAGTGCTCTCTCTTTTTCCCTCTTTCTCTCTCACTCACTCACTCACTCACTCACTCAGACACACACACACTATGTGTGTGGGATATGTGTGTATGATCTCAATGAAATTCACCTGGAAAGACTATAAAAACACTATTGACTGGTCCTGTTTGAGCTTGTTTGGCAGGGTGAAGAGGTCTTGACGGCAGGCAGAACTTGTCTGCCAAGACAAGGGAGTGTGCACCTGTAACTGTTCTTACATGCGCAATTCTTTTTTTGATAATCCCCTTTTGTGTGTGTGTGTGTGTATGTGTGTGTGTGTGTGTGTGTGTGTGTGTGTGTGCATGCATGAGCATGTGCGCAGGGAGAATCTTTGTGGACGATAGTTATTCACACACCCCACACTCCTCATGCCCCATGAGAAAAGTAGTTAGAGGAGTGAAAGGCAGACGACAGAACTGTCTGCCACAGTCAGACACACTTTCACTGTCATTTACTTCTTGCTTAGCTGCTTCACTTGGCACACACACACAAACACGCGCACACAGAGTTAGCTTCCTCTCGTGTTAAGTTTAGTTTCCTCCTCCCCATCTTTGACTTCTCTCTTTCAATGTAGCTTCCCCCATTTCTTTTGAATCTTCATCTATCATCTCTCTTTATTTCATACATTTCCTTCTTACTGTTTTTTGCTATCTCTCTCTCTCTCTCTCTCTCTCTCTCTCTCTCCATTCAATTCCATTCAATTAAAGAAAGTTTTATTGACACTAATGTTTCAGCATAGTAAACAGGAATAGGGTATGCACAGAAATACAATTACATACATTTAGAAACATGTTGAAAAAGATAAAATAACAATTGCCATAATATTATACATACAACATACAACATACTTTACAAGGAGTTTATTTCCCTGTAGTGTGGGCCTTACTGGATGCCCCTCAGACAATGGCAGGCTGCTACCAAGTGTTACATGCTGGCTCAAAGCATGAACATAGCAAGGGGAAGCCAGACTCAGATTTTAAGAGGAAAAAGTTAATTTATTAAATAATGCGGGTTCAGATGCGGGTAGTAAGCAACGGATCAGTGTAAATGATAGGATTGAATAACAAAATATGTAGTGTAGTCAGTCATATGAAACATAAACCAAGAGTGTGCTGGAGAGGAGAGGACGCCATCTTCAAACCCTGGAAGGCTTTTATACGCCTCCTGGCTAACCAGGCCCACCTGTGCCACTAACTCCACCCTGCAATCAGAGAAAGAGAGCGAGCAGGACAGACAAAACCACCCAGACAGGGCTCACCCGTAACCCGTGACTATGGTACCTCCTTATCCTCTCCAATAATGCATGGCAGTTTTGACTCTTGTATGTTTGGGGAAATCTGGGATGTCTGAGCCAAACTGAATAAATTAAGATTTCCTAATTTCTTAATTTTTAATGCATTCTGTTAGGAAGTTCTGTTTTGTCTTTTGGCCCCCAATGTGCAGCGTGGGCAATCCTCTCCTCTATGGGCAGCCTGCTCTGCCTGCATCAACCTTTTTCTTTGACAATGTACAGAGTACAGACTCACAATTTTGGCAAAGTTTTTCTGAGGTTTAGGGTCTTTCACTGTGCTGAGGTCGGTACGGTACAGTAGCTGTTGTGTATTCATGCTTAAAGACCAAATAGCATTGCAGTTTGGATTGTGGGTTTGATGACTTGGAGGTAGTAATTTGGACAGGTCAATTTTATTCTGGTCTTGAGACTGAGTGATGTTAATGCTATGTCACTAATTCTCCGGATGAGTTAGCTTCTGCCCCTGGCCTTCAGGCCAAAGTAGAGGCATGACATCTTTAAATGTTTGCTTAAATGTCTTAAGTGTGCCATTTTTTTCAATAATTGTTAGTAAGGGGGTAATAGCCTAATTTTGCCTTGCATTAATTATTTGGAGTTTTCCTCTGTGCTAGGAGGAGACTTTTCCAGTGTATGTTGTGCATTCGAGTGTTTGTCCCAGTTTTGGGAATCCCAGTCTGTTATTAGCCCCCACACCCTGCTGTCATATAGCGATATGTTCTGGAATATTTGAGACCAAATTTGAATTGGTAGTTCTAGTCTAATTCTCCTTCTATAGTGTAAAATGCTCTTTTTTTTCTTTCTTAACAGCCAAACCAAGTTCTCTGTTAGGGTGAGGGTTATGCCTAGTTTGGTGGAGTTATTGGTCTGATGGCTATTGTTTGGGTTTACTGCCAGGGCATTAGACTGCTAACACTGCTCTAGCTGGTCAAGATGTTGCCGCAGGCCCTGTTCTCTGAGGATTACTACAGCAGCGAGTCATTAGCAAAGAGCATTTCCCTTTATTTGTTCTCCGTTTCTAGGAGTTTGAGTCCAGTGGCTGCAGACAATTCCAACTGCACTTGGAACTTGGAAATCTCTCTCTCTCTCTCTCTTTCTTTCTTTCTTTCTCTAGTCGCCTGTCTTTTTCTCTTTTCTATACTTGTTTCCCTCTCCCACTCAGCCACCTAAACACATGCACCTGCACAAATACACACACACACACACACAGCCCCCAGATGGCATAATGGGATTGACCCAACAACATTTACACTCTATGTTTATCTCACTCTGGCTGTCCTCCTGGCTGTGGTACTCAGGTGTGTGTGTGTGTGTGTGTGTGTGTGTTTTGGTTTGGCAGATTGGTTTGATGGAGATTGCTGTCATGGATGTATGAGTTATGCTTGGATAGAGAGGTGTGAGGGCTGGGGTAAGGTCACCACGGGGCTAAAGGCAGATTACAGAGGTGTGTGTGTGTGCATGTGTGTGTCACATACACTTGTTGAATAGAGACATGGGAACAGACGGTATTCGTGCTTTGTCTCTTTTGGCTATCTGTCGGTCACACATTCATGCTCACATTCTGCTCTCCCTCTGTATCCATTTCAGTCTCTCTTTTTCTCTTTCTATCCTTCCCTTTATCTCTCTTTTCCCTTCCTCCTTCCACAATTTTATTCTCTTCTATATTATGCAGATCACTCTGTCTCTCAGTGTGTGTGTGTGTGTGTGTGTGTGTGTGTTTGTGTGTGCGCCCCCCCCCCTCCCACCCCCCAAAAATGTAAGCGAACCCCTCTGCCCTCCCGGTGATCCCACCTCCGGTATTGTGTCGCCTCTGAGCCCCGATGCCACGCCGGCATCAAGAAACCGCCACGCTCTGCCGCCCCTCTTAAGACCCATAGCTCCCCATCCATGAGCACCGCCTGGCACAGATGGCACCCACCCGATACCCATTGTGTGCCTGTTTGTCACACGGGGGATGGCCGGGGACAGGCGGGAGGATAGAACGCCAGGAGCAAGGGTGGCGAGGGCTAGTTAGGCTGGTAGGTGGTGGAACTGATGAATTATGGATAGTGTTGAGAGAGAGAGAGAGAGAGAGAATAGCAGAGGGAGTGTGTGTGTGAGAGAGAGATGGAGGAGAGGGGGACATAAGAAGATAAAGGTGGTAAAGAGAAAGAGATTAAGGGATAGATTAATAGAGGAAGAGAGAGAGAGAGAAGTGCTGGAGAGGTGTTGGAGAGCACTGGTGCCCTGGGCTGTCATTTTGGCAGCACTCGCTTAAGAACCGTTCCAGCATGAAGTTGTCTACTGTATGCGCGCGTGTGTGTGCGTGTGTGTGCGTGTGTGTGTGTGTGCGTGTGTGTGCGTGTGTGTTGAAAAAGAGGAATAGGCTTTTTCATTTTCTATGTGTCAGGGTGATTAAGGAGTTTTGTGGTCTCTTTTTTTTTTAATCTGTTCTGTGTGTGTGTGTGTGTGTGTGTGTGTGTGTGCGTGCTTGCGCGTGCGTGTGTGTGTTACATGCTTATGGGGTGAACTCTCATATCCTGTTGTGGTTGCGCGTGAGCATCTGTGACCCGCTCTATCTTTGGCTACCACCTTAGTTTTCATAATCCCACTCACCCGCACCAGTGCCTCGTGCTGGATCCCAAAGGAGCGGCCATACCTGGTCAGTCGGCTGGCCACATCAGCAGTCGTGTCTTCTTGTCACTGGCTCCCTGCCCTCATTACGGGCAGCACCTGTGGGGCCTTATCGACGGTCACCTCAGTGTCAGACATGGCCATGTAGCCACGAAAGAAGCTACAGGACCTCAACTACCTCAGTCACAGAGACCGCCATGGTTCCTGCTCATTGCCCCAGTACACAGAGACTTTTTCATCCCCCCCCCCCCCATACTGTTTATTTGTTTCACGTTTGTTTGGTTAGTTACAGATGCCTCTGAAGTTGAACTGTGGTCACACCTTTTAGCACATCACACTTTACATCACACATCACACAGGGGATTTTAACTTATCACCACTTCTTTTTTTTAACAGTGTTTGAATATAAATGACATGGCTCTATATTTGTTCAACTGAGTAGGGTGAAGGGACTTATGGGATTCAGTCAGTGGAAACTACATATTGACATGTGGTCGTCTCTCTCTCTCTATCTCTGTCTCTCTGTTTCTCCATCTTTCTCTCTCTCCATCTCTCCCTCTCTTTCTCTCTCTCTTTCTTTCTCTCTTTCTCTCTTCCTCTCTTTTCCTCTCTTCCTCTCTTTACCTCTCTCTCTCTCTCTCTCTCTCTCTCTCTCTCTCTCAACAGGACCCACGCAGCAAGCACAAGTTCAAGGTCCACACGTACTCCAGCCCCACCTTCTGCGACCACTGTGGTTCCCTCCTGTACGGCCTCATCCATCAGGGAATGAGATGTGAACGTACGTATAGCCACAAGCATGCAGGGTTTCATATCTTCTGGGAAACCAAAACAATGGAAAAGTCATGTTAAGTTAATTTGAAGTCAAGTCAATTTGAAAATGACATTTTCCAAGCTTGAGGATACCTTGGAAAATGAAAACACAACCGAACGAAACAACAGAATAACAACAGTATCTAACATTATTGTTTGTATTGGCTTAGTTTCATGGAGCGTTAAATGTAGGCAGCCATCTTTTTTTAACCATTCAAGCAAATTCATGCATTGTTTCTCACCTTTTGCAGCATGTGCAAAGTTTGAACCTCTGTCTCAATGTTCTGCAATGCAAGTTCACAAGTTCACAAACACCTAACTTAAGTGGCAGAAATGACAAGATTGATTTCAGTAGCATACTAGGCCAATATGTTCAATTGTGAAAATAGTTTAGAAGCCAAATCGTTTACAGACACAAAGACCAACTCCTACAACTCAAAATAGTTTACAGACACATAGGCCAACTCTTACAACTCGAAATAATTGACAGTACAAAGACCAACAATAATTTACAGACACAAAGCATAACTCATACAGTGTAACTCACAATAGTTTATTGCTCAAAGACTAACTCATAAAACTCATAATAGTTTACAGCACAGAGACTTAACTCATAAAAATCACAATAGTTTATAGCACCTAGACACCTACTGTTTAGCTCATGATTTTTTCTCTAGGTCAAATTGATGCCTTTAACTTTTGTATTCAGTACATTTTCTTGAGGGTCTGCATTAAAAAAATCCTATTGCAAACACTGTACACATATTGCCCACTGTAAACATCTTTCTGTAATATTCTTAAATAAATGTTCATCTAGGTTTGATATGATATCGATTTCTTAAGCCAACGATTCAATTATTTTCGATTATTCAGAATTCCCCATGATACGATTCGATATTTTTACATTAAAGATATTAAGTTTCAAATAAATCAACAAAAATAGAAAATATTTACCTTTTATTGAAAATATAGAACCGTTACTGTATCTAGGAGTACAGTCAGTATAGTAAAGTACAATTAATGCATACTAGCAGTTTTAGTATGGCCAAAAGAGACAAACAAAAAAAAGACAGCTTCACTATCTACTGCTTGCTCCTCCATCCTGCTTGACTATCAGACTCAACTATTGCTGCTGCTGTGAGTGTAAAGAGGTGTATAAATGACGTAGAAGACAACCATGAGGACAGCACCACCCGCAGATTAGGAGTAGGTAGTACGCATACAAGCAGATGCTGAAAATAGACAGGCGAACAACAAGTGGCAAAATAAATGCATTAATCGATTTTCTTGCGGATGCATTGAATCGTCGGCTGCATAATCGATGTATCATGCTGTGTCAATAAGATGATCTGTGCACATTGGGTCATGAAGTGCATCCATTAAGGTGATGTGACAGATAGAGCTGTCCTGTGCATACAACTGTTGTTCAGCAACAGATAGTGTCTGTATAGTTTTAGAAGTACTATGGGATTGAATAGTGCAAATGGCAAATTTGTGGCAAAAGTGTGCGTTGTCGTCTTCACGGCAGTCTTACTGGTCCTTTGTTCACAAGCCAGCAATAAAAAGCTCCCGTGGTGGAGATTATCGGACTTTTTGTTTCTAGCTATTGCGCCCATTTCAACCGAATGAAAAACACAAGGTGCACCTGCCTAAGGCAGCTGTTGTACGCATTTCGTGGATCTGGATGTAGAGACTGCGAGGCATCGGAATGGCACTGAAGGGGTTTGGTGATATTTGTGCAACTGTTTAAGAAATCAAGGAATCAAGGATTTTTATTGTCACGTTTTTCTACAGTGTAAAAAATATATAGTGAAATTACGGGTGTTATCTCTCTATCGTGCATAAAAAGAGAAGTGTCGATGCATATAGATGGGGATGGCTATACTGTATGAAGGTTATAAAATGGTGTGGAGAAGTAGTTAGAGGTTATAGAAAGGTGTTTAAAAACGGCACATGAATGAAGAATGGATGGCCATGCCTGGGATGGTTTCTGCTTAGATGGGATAGTTTGGAATGTTTAGGTTTAGGATGGGATGGTTGGAGTCACACTCTTATTACCACTATTATCAATTAACCCCAAATGCATCCATCTGTAATTTCACAAATATGCTGTTGGGTTTTAATGTAGTTTGCGCCAGAGTCTTCTAATTGTGAACGCGGATAACAGGATAACAGGTTTTGGTTTGAGTCTTGTTGACAGTGTTGTGGGTGGCAAATTTAACGCTCCACTGCCCCAAACTTAGGCTTAGCCCTGGGTGCCATGAAAAGCTAAAACGACCACAGACGCTGCTAATAGTAAACAAGGGCCTTCCAGTGTCATCCCAAATTCAAAGGAGCGAACAAGGCCAACTATATAACGGTCACAGGCTAGAATAATTAGAATGATGCATCATGCTGGTAAGACCACTTTTAGATATGTTAAGGGTTTTATCCTCTTACGCATGTCTTGATCTTTGTGTCAAGTCTGTTGTGCAGAGATAAGAGCGGCTTAGCGTTATTGCAGGTTTAGATAGAAGCACGTTAACTTATTGTAAGGGAGATTATGAGATAACTTCAGTGACACAAGTTTTGAACTGCTCACTGGAAGTGATTTTGCAATATGCGCTATGGCGTGCGCCAGCACAGCAGGATAAACGCCCCTGCACTGATAAAGCAGTCAGTCTCTGACGTGTTCCATCTTCCAGGACTTGAAAATGCTGCATGCTATCTGTCTTCAAACACACACACACACACACACTCCACCTTTTCACCCTGGATGCAGAGTTGCCAGCAGCAGAGCGGTACAGCAGCAGAGCGGTACAGCAGCAGAGCGGTACAGCGCTGGGCTTGGCTGACACCGAAGCCTCGGAGCAGTCGATCCGCCACCGGCTCGGTTTGACACCGCCGGAGCAGTGAGTGTACACACTGGCGAGGAGAGCTGCAGTATATACAGTGTCACTATTGATACTTACCCAAGATCCTGCTTAGCATGTGTTTATGTGCTATGCCTTGAACACCGACCCTGGTGAACCCAGGCAGGTAGAACCTCAGTAGAATCTCATGATGAAGAACCAAAGGCAGTGTTTTAGTACTGTTTTGTTTGTTTTTTACAAACATTCATCGTTTGCTCTTAACAAAGCTTCCCAAAAATTGATTCTTGTTTTTTGCTGGTCCCTAGATAGAGGCTGGTCCCTAGATAGTGGCTCAAAACCTGTTGCTGATACAACTTCTACACTTGTAGAAGTTATAGCTCTTCATGGAATTAAATATTTCATACTGAATGTCAGATTTTAAAAACATTTTATCGCCTCAGCTTTCAGCTCAGTTGTAATTCACTAGCACCACAATGTCCACTACGTGAATACACACAACGTGTTTTATAGTGCACACTGTTATTTTAACCCAGCACATCATACACTGTAGATCCCATTTGTCATGTAGTTGCTTGTTACAGTGTTCTGTGTCTGTGTGTGTGTGTGTGTCTGTCCGTGTGTGTGTGTGTGTGTTTGTGTGTGAGTCGGTGTGTAAGGAGGCCACAGGCTGTCAGCCAAAGCTGTGCTCCACTTCAGCCGCTCCCCGAGCCAGTGAGCCGCGGGGCTCGTTGTGTAACAGCCCTGGCTGCGTCTCGTGAGGACGCCCCGTCTCAGGTTCTCCTCTCGTGCTCCTCATTTTGCCCTGAGACATGAAACATTAAAAACACTCAGTCGTGAAACCCCCCACCCCCATCTCTACCTTTACCTCCATCTATCTCAGTCTGTCTCTCTCTTACACACACACACATACACACACACACACACACACACACACACACACACAAACACACATGCACGTGTGTTGTCCTCTCATCTGTCTCCTCTTTAGGCCCTTATCTGATTGCCCTCCATCCATCCTTGGCAACCTATCTTGTTATCCTCAGACCCTGAAGACGGCGAGCCTTTGGGAGCGGCCGCTCTCGTCGTTCGGTCGATCACTCATTCTCTCAACTTCCATGTGCTCCAGAACTGGAGCAGATTGACTATTAATTTGACCTGCTCTGGGAGAGGGTGGAGCCACGAAGGGTGTGTGTGTGTGTGTGTGTGTAAGAGTGTGTGTGTGTGTGGTTTTGTGTCCCCGGAGGCCGTCGCTCACCTGAAACCTGAGGCTGTGCTGTTATGGCTGCAGACACCATCAGGGAGAGCTATAATTACCAGTGCTCAGTTTCCCCTGTGTGTGTGTGTGTGTGCGTGTGTGTGTGTGTGTTTGTGAGTGTGTGTATATGTGTGGGAACTTCTGCATGTCCTCTACTCACACACCTTGCCAATGCTTCACGGCACGCTCTGTGCACCACCACTCAGCGCCGCCATGATTAGACTGATGTTTGAGTTGTCAGTGAAGATCAGACCCCCACTGGCTGCTCCTGCCTCTGCTGGTTGGCTGGCTGGTTGGCTGGCTGGTTGGTTGGCTGCTGAAGGGACTTGTCATAAGAGGAAGCAGATGTGTCTGTGACATTGTTAGACAAGTGTGTCCTCGAATTGATTTACATGTGCTGTATGGTCTGTGGGCTGCTATGGATTGTGTTGTTGTGTGTAGGTGTCTACTTGTTTCCTTGAGTGTGCCATTAGGGTCAGGCCAGTGCATGTGCAGTGCAGTGAGTGCTTGTTTAGATCCATATTTATGTTCCTGCGTAGGGGTGGGCGATATAAACGGTATAAACGGTATGCGATATAAATTTGGCCAACGATAGACATTTTGACTATACCGGCCTATTGCGATAAGTCATTATGTCATCAAAATGTGTCACGCCTACTAGAACGTGAACCACTGAGCTATATGGCTCAGTGACGTGAACATGTGAGAATAAGTAATTTGTGTTTACATGTTTCCAAAAGTTACCTGTTGTACTTGAAGTTAGCTGAAATATCAGCATGTTTACATTTTGTTATTTAAGAACAGTGAAAGGGAAAGCAATGTTTTGTACTATAGTGACATTTCATTTTAATATTTACATTGCCACATTACATTCAGGGCTCGAAATTGCAACCATTTTGGTCGCATATGCTCCCGAAATTTCATCTATGCGACCTCAAATAAATATTTGGGCGCATTGGTGCGACTGCATGAAATTGTTGTAATGCGACCTGTTGCATACCTCCCAAACTGTACGCATTTTGCGCAGCAGATATGCATTTAAACATCAAACTACGGTGTACGATTTATCACTTCTTAATAGCCTACGGCATTGATTGATTAGTTCAGCTCGCGCACTGGGTAACTGGTACGCATCGGACAGCAACATATGCTGGAAACGTGCTTGACTTCGAACTCCAAATGCGCAACAAGAAAATAATTGAGAAAAAGTAAAAAAAAGAAAGTAACGAACTTTGATTCCATCTTCATAATGTTGCTGGTTTTACAAGGGAGGACGGCGCTAAACCTCGTTTTAAAGGTAACGTTAATTGAGTATGGAAATTTGATTAAGGCTGTCAGAAAGCTATATTCACGCAAGTGCCTGCGGTAGCCCAGCAAGAAAAAAACACGACGAGAAGTAGGATGATGTATGTGTGCCTTGCAGGTTAATAATACACATGACGTTAGCTGAGGGGAAGCAAATCAAACAATGTTTAAACACCTTAGAAGTTCCTGACGAATTAGCCTATCAAGATCAATGACCATGCCTACGTCCTTCTAAACGTCTTAATCATGCGTTTTGCATAGTTCGCATTTATGATTTTGCTATTAGCCATCAAGGAGCAACAGGCTAACGTAGAAATGCTTTCATTTCTAAACATAGGCCATTCTTTTATTAGATAGATAGATAGATAGATAGATAGATACTTTATTGATCCCCAAGGGGGAAATTCAAGATGGTGGAATCACCTTGGCTGCCATTCATACGGCGCCATTAAATTAGACCATAATATTAGACCATCATGTGCGCCTGTAAGCTGCAGTAATTAATGACAATGACAGGCTATGGGCTATTATAGGTTAGGCCCATAACTAATGCCTAATGCGCCTGTTGCGCCACGCTGTGCCGCCGCAGTAGCCTACTGTAAGTAGCTACTCAATTTTTTTTTCCAAGGTTGGCAGGTATTAATTTCTCAAAAAAAAAAAAAATGTTAACAGTAGTTTCAAAGTAACATAGTAACAAGGTTTCCTGTTCTTTTGTTTTTTATATCAGCATGTTTAGGTTTTGTGTTATTTAAGAAAGTAAAAGGGAAAGCATTATTTTGCACTACAGTAGTGACATTTCATTTGAATGTTTACATTGCCTAGTTTTATACCTCATGGAAATTGTCACTCACAAGGTTTTCTATAATTACAGTTTTTGCACAATACATTTTATTGAAGTTACATTCTTGGTTGTTAATAGTTTAGAAAACAACTTCCCAATGTCTTCACTACGTGCATAATAGTCCTTATTCAGAAATGGTTATTTTGAAATGTACATACCAAAGAATACCACAATATATATCGTCTACCGTATATGGTTGAATTTATACCGCAATATAAATTTTAGGCCATATCGCCCACCCCTATTCCTGCGTTTTCCAGAGGGCAAAAGAGTAGGCGGGAAAGAGAGAAGTAGTGGGTATGTGTTTTAGTGTGTGAATGTGTGGTGTGTTTCACAAGTGTCTGTGTAGGTCCTGCCCCCCCCCCTCTCTTTATCTATCTATCTATCTATCTATCTATCTATCTATCTATCTATCTATCTAATATATCCTCTGTACAAAAATAAAACACTGATAGTTTCTGCTCATGTATGCAAAATATCTCTGTCTTCTCCTCATATAATGTGTGTGTGTGTGTGTGTGTGTGTGTATATGTATGTATATGTAAGTACACACACACACACACACACACTTACACACACACAGTATATTACCTGTCATATACAGTGTGTGTGTGTGTGTGTATATGTATGTATATGTACGTACACACACACACACACACAGTAAATGAGGAGAAGAGAGAGATATTTTGCATACGGGAGTAGAAACTATCTGTGTTTTATTTTAGTCTGGTTAGCTCTATCTGTCTGTCTAGCTCCCCTGATGAGCAGTGGCGTGTCAGTGAATATGCTGAGTGCCGACCCGTCATTTCCTATTCAAGTGGGTGGTGCTCAGCGTTGCTGTGAAATTGGGCTTAAGCTAATTATTTTCACTGGGCCTCGTTCACCAGACATTTTCTTGAAGAAATGTACTCCTAAACCACAGTTATGCATCAATACTCGTTATTTCTTCTTATATCAAAAGAAAATCTGTGCACGCATAAGTGCAGTCGAACCTTTTAGCAGTGATGTTTGTCGCACTCAGTTCATCAGTGGTACAAAATTTCTTTTGATTTGGCACATTGTTCATTAATCTGTCTGTTATTGTTTTAAGGTATAAGGTTTCATTTTCTAGTGCCTTATTGCCTTGTTTTGTTTACAAATCAAAGATACTAGTGTATTGGTACTGAGACTTAAAGCTAAAAGAAGTTAACACTGGAAAAGCTTTACTGATCTTTACACAAAATGAACACTGCACTCCACTGTGCACTTCTCCTGGTTCACTGAGAATAGCTAAGTTCAACAATCAGCATTCACAGAATTCTGATGCGTTGTCTTCATAAAAATGACACAAACCGATAACCCGATTACCGGAATAGTTGCTGATTCATGTAATGGTGGACAATCAATTAACTGATGCAGCCCTACTGTGACGCCCTGAGCAAATCGTTGTGGTGGTCTGACTGGCAGCGGCTGCTGCAGGGTGGAATCCATCCAGAAGCCTCTCTTGGTTTGTTTTGTGTCGGCCAAATAATAGCAAGAAGCAAATGTGTCCCTGGCAGCCGCCCACAGTCTCATGGTAAGAAAGTGAAGACGTGTGGCCTTGGCCCTCTCTCTCCCTCCCCCCCCCTCTCTTTCTTTCACTCTTATCTTATTCTGTGTGTGTTAGGAGTGAAGCATGGTAGATCTCCCAATAAACAAAAATAGCTCTGTGTTCTGAGAGAGAGAGAGAGAGAGAGAGAAAGAGAAAGAAGCTTTAGTTTGTGTGTCTGTGTTTGTGTGTGTGTGTGTGTGTTTTTGTTCTTCACATTGGTTTTACTTATAAAGTATTTGTCATTACTACAGTTTCTGCAGAAATTTGCAGCCAAATGGGTGTGCGTGCGTGCGTGCATGCTTTGATTTTAAGTCATATCTTATTGAGGCAGTCAAACTCAGACGTGTTGTCCCTCTAATGCACAGGGCAAGCTACAGCAGTGGCCCAGCACATTGGTTAACATAACTGAGCAATTCTACTCAACAACTATAATTGCAATCGCTAATTACAAATGCTAAAACTTGCAGCCTGGCCTAAGATCTTCTGTCCTCTCGCAATGCAGATGTCCATGGAGCTTGTTTTCCTCAAAACTAAATATGTGTGTCCCATCATGCATTAGTAAAAGTACTCAGTAAAAGCACTTGAAATGAAGAGATATAGTCATTCATTTGCTCATAGCTCTGTTCAGTAACCTTTGACAATGTCCTCAACACACACACACACACACACACACACACACCCTCAACATGTTCCCAGGTCCATAGTTTCTGGGATCCAATTTGCTATTTTTTCTTTGAACAGTAAAATTACTGTTGCTGCTCAGAGAGGAACCTTCCAGTGTTTTAAGGAGTGTGTGTGTGTGTGTGTGTGTGTTTTCTCTTCCCTCACAGACTGCTTTATGAACATCCACAAGCGATGTGTGCAGAACGTGCCGAGCCTGTGTGGGACAGACCATACCGAGCGGAGGGGTCGCATTCAAATCAAGGCAGAGATCAAGAACAACGTGCTCACCGTCAGCAGTGAGTCAATGCCTCCAGCCCACGCCAGCACACTCACGCGCAGAACACACACACACACACACACACACACACATCCACGCACATGCATTAAGCATCCCACTGCAGATATTTGCACAGCAGCCCACTGTGTAATGCATACAAACCATTGTTATGAACACACACACACACTTCAACCTACTGCAGTTCATTGGTACTTTACATATATGCATTTATACATACATACATGCATGCATATATGCATACACAGATACAGTCCATCTCCTATTTACGTGTATACAATGTTGTTTTGAACACATGAACACATGCATGACCAAAACACATGCACACACACACATATACACACAGCCGTATGAGCCCATAACACATGCATCCACACATGGATAATGTCGTAAATGGCTTTTAAACAGATGTGAGTCTTTATCAATGTGTACTCACTCTGACTGCACATAATGTGCTATAATCAACAGAATGCAGGTTGTAAAATGTGTGTGTGCGCGCACACATACAGGAACACACGCACACACACACATTTAGATATTCTCAAATTTATTTTGTCCTTCGTAGCTTTAGGTGCTCTCATTTCCACTTAACATCAACAATTCCCTCCCCATCAGGGATAGATTGCAATCAATAGAGGAACAACTTAACTCTAGCCATAACTAGAGTCTGCCATGCCCATGGCAAATTAATGGCCTTGTCCACCCAGACCTCTGCCTTAAAGCCTTTTACATCACATCCACAAACAAGATTGTAATAGTCTTCCTTTTCATTGGCTCAGGGCTTGATTGCTTAGATGATTCGTGAACATGTGCTGCCCTCTAGTGGCTGGTTGCTAGCAGTGCAGCAGCACTCCCAGGGAAATTCCTTTGCCGTGTGACTGTTGGGCAATTAAGACTATTCAATTGTTCAAGTAACATTTTAAATTTGTCTGACGTTTCTCTGAGGTTAGATTTACAGTGCCCTTAGAAGAGTTTTTATGAATCCTGTATGGTAATGTTTTCTTTTCTATATCCTTACAAATGTTGCAATGCATGCTATGCTTTTCACATATGATGTGTGAGGCAAGTATATAAAATACTTTTTGATATTATTACTTTTTTTCTGTCAAAAGTAACATTACATTAGATTTGTCATACTTGCCTGGAGAGTCCTAGCAAGATATCTCAGAATGTTTTAGGATGCTCATGATTCTGATGGTGTTTAATTTACTCCTCTCTAGACTGACATCCATCTGACTGGGCATTGTCTTATAAATACCCTGATGTTGCTACTTTGTTGAACTACCCTAACAAGTCTTTTTTTTTATCTCTGTTTGTTTGCTATGGCTTTTTTCAAGTGCATTTCATATAAACATGACATTTCATATAAACTTCGATTCAATTTCATTTCCATTTACAGTATATTTACGAAGTTTCTGTCAATAAGCTTTCTCGTGTTTGTCAATTTGTGCTGCACTTTACACTTTCTCCATAAATGGTTTTTAAAGGTCGTTGCCATTAGACACACTAGTGAGTAGTTATATTTCCCATCACCAGCAGGTGGCAGTATGATGACGGCAGCATTCTGAAACTGCTTCGGCCTCCCAGTCACATCTGTTATAGATGCATTGATAAGCAAAACTCCCTCTGATTCTCCATCCTATGCGTCTCCCAGGCCTCCTCTCTTTCTCTCTCAGCCCTGTGAGGACAGGCTGGGTCCTTAGAGTAGTCTGTCCCTTTCCCAAAATTTAACACAGACATCGTTAGTCCCGGTGTCACCCAGGCCTAAGGTAGCTCATTAAGGGCTGGGTGAGGACATGTGTTGGTCAGCAGAGACAGAGACTGAGCGGACTGAGGCGCCGCAGTGCTGCTGAATGAGCATTAACTAATTAACTAACTAATTAAAAGACTTGTAGAAGATACAGCATTTGAAAGTCAGTCAGAAAACATGTTGTCATGCTGGAGGGGGAGACTACAAGACAACATGATTGCCGTATTGCCGCATGATTGTCACGATTGTTCATTAATATCTGGTCATAGAAAAAAGGCTTCTTGTAAATGGGTCAAATTCTAAAGTATGTCCAACTCAAGTCCAACCCAAACTCAAACATACTATTTACCAGTTCTATAATCTCACTCAATATCCTGTTATTTATGCTCATTCTACAAATACATATGCTTGTCGAATGAGGAGAATGAGGACAAACAGACTATTTGTTTTATTGAATCTTTTTTTGTCCTCTTTTGTCCTGTTTGTCATAGTGTTCAGTTCAGTTAAGGCAACTGGACTTTCTTTTCAAAAAGAAGTCCAGTTGCCTTAACTGAATACTATGACTATAAATGAGAATCTTCACAGACAAATAGTTTATACAAATGTTTATTCACAATGTAAAAATCATGAAAAAAAGCAATGAAAAAAGCATGAAAAGCAAGTGTATAGATATTCTAGTGGGTTTTATTGTTCCCATATTTACCCCGGTTCTCTTCCGTTTTCGGTCATAAGTAGTCTGTGTCTTGATGTCGTCAGTGAAGGGGGGGCCCTGGCAGGTATTAAATCTTTCAGCCCTTTGGAGGCAGAGGGAGTTTAAATGGAGCGACTCGATTGAAAGCAAATTTAATTCATTGCCCTCACTCCAATCCTGTACATGTGACTGTTCCCCTGAGTCCATTAGCACAG
>JAGFZM010000287.1:193886-211302 GCA_017657215.1 Limnothrissa miodon | reverse complement strand
ACACACACACACACACACACACACACACAGGCACCGTGGGGAATTGCTCCTATCGCCAACCCACTCTCCCCTCCCCCCAAAGGCCGATAGTGCGTGGCTGAGCTGGAATACAAATGGCCCTTAGAGGTCACCTCTCTGGCAGGTCAGCTGACGGGGGGGTTGGAGGGGGGTGGTGGTGGGGGGTGTATGTGGCGGGCGGGCGAGTCGAAACCTCTGGAATGCCACGGTGGCACCCATGCAGAACTAACCTTCCAGTGCGGGTGCTTGTCCTTGAGGCACGAATGCGTCGCTTCGCTGGCGTTCCACGGACGTTTGACGGGGGGACAGGAGCGCTCAGGCGCGCCCGTCCCGCGGAAAAGCTGAAAGGGTGCTTTTCTCGCTCCCCGAACCCTCGGCTCGCCCCTAAAGCACCTCCAGGGCTCTCCCACTGATCCCTGGGGCCCAGGTGGATTACTAAATGGATGGGAGGAGAGGCCATTCCAGCCTGCATCTCTCCCCCACCACACTTCTCTATCCCTATGTACCCCTCCACCCCTCCATCTTTTCCTCTTTCTTCACTCAAGATCACACATACCCCTCCTCCCCCTCCCACTAACCCTGTTCTCACTCCCCCCACCCCTTTTCTCTCCTCTCCTCTAGTCATTCTGTTGCTTTCTTCATCCCTCTCTCTAAGGTCTCTCTCTTTTGTCCCACTCTCTCTCTCTCTCTCTGTCTCTCTCACACTGATTGGCTAAGACAATTTGACAGCAGTGATTTAGTATCAGAGTGTCAAGGAGTGTAACACGGTGAACTGTATTTACGTGGGAATTTCCTCGCCCAGAATCGACAGCGTTGGCGCTGATTAGCATTTTTCCCATATCAATCCCCCACTCCTGCCTAATTAGCCTGCCTGCACGCCACTACTTAGCGAGAGAGCGAGCGAGAGAGCGAGCTAGCGGGGCGGCCTTAATCAGCGTTTCCAATGCAACAGACTTCTCAACTAAAGCGCTGCAATCGCTACTAATGTGTCTTATGAAAATCTGATTGTGTTCAACCAAAACAAACAATTACATCCTTTCACACACTCTGCTCTACCTTTTCAGAGCGCTCTCTCTCTCTCTCTCTCACAGGCTTGCACACACACAAGCACATACACTCACTCACAAATTCCTATCCAAATATGTATTAGCATGACTTTTATACATAGTGCTGCACTAATACATGTTTAATATTTCACAATTATTGTTATTTATTATTTAAAGGCCCACTATGCAACATTTTTCATTTAATTAATCCGTTTCATACTGTTTATGATTCTAAAATGAGTCATTACACGGCAAACAAACGGTGTAAAATGCGTGTACGTGGCCTATAGCGGTAGAGCACTTGCAATGTTCAGCAGCGCGGACCGCCTCCAATTGAATGCAGTGCAATACAATGCAATACAGCGGTCTTTAGAGGGAGCTCGTGAGAGAGAAAAACAGAACGTTACTTAGCCCCTCTTTAAAGTCACAATTATTATCACTGCACAATTATTATTGTGACTTTAGTAAAGAATATTCGAGCAGTTAATAAACACCTACGTATACGTGTAAAAATTGTAATACATGCATATCTGTAAGAACTTAGGTTAAAGTAATTAACATAAGGTTAGCTTAAAGTAATTAACCCCTCCTCCCGCACCAACACACACCTAAGCGTCACCTAAGTAAACATGCAGTGTGGCACATGACTAAGAACTTTTACTTATTTAAGGCCGCCGTCTTTAATGTGCAGTAATGCCTTGTACTTCCTCAAAGCCCTGCACAGTGCAGTGGGTTGCACGGAAGGCTTATCGGTAAGGTGGTTCTAATCTTCGATAAGATAATGGATGCAAACAGCTCTATCTCAGCACTGCGCCAGAGGGCATCGGCAGGCAGGGCGCTTGGCAGCGAGCTGCAGCTAGCCTCAGATCACCCTTCCTCACCAACATGGACAAGTACTCTTCGCTAGACATACAGCAGGGCCTTACAAGCAAGAAGATGAGAAAGAAGAGGGACCCAAAGCCGGCCACACCTCATGACACACACACACACACACACACCTGCCAAATTATGTGCATGAAGGTTTGGAGTTCAATTGATTTACCCTTTGAACTTTGAATGTGAGAACTCTGATTTCACAGTATGTTAATTTCTTAACCCTTTGGTTTGCTGTCTTTGCTCATAGGATGGGTTCCTCTTGTGAAACGGATGCCCAGAATGTGTGTGGTGGAGAGAACTACTACTCCTTTTGCAACAAACCCAGTGAAGGGCAATCACAGATCACTCAGGTCTTAAAACCCTCAAGGTTCAGGACAGCAGACCTCTCTCTCAAACACACCTTCTCTCTCTCTCTCTCTGTCACACAACACACACACAAACACAAACACACACCACCTGCCACGGTTTGTCAAAGATTGTATAATTACCATAAAATCATCCAAGTCTTTCCCAAAAGCTGTGACTACGAAAAATCCTTGCACTTTATTTTAATCAAATGCTCTAAAGATCATTGAAAGTGAACATTTATTCTCATAGACAAACGTTGGTTGTGAAATGCATTACCAAAGACATTCCCTCAGCTGACAGAGAACTACATTTAAGGTAGCTGACTTTAAAACGAGTCACTTTATATTTAAAGGCATACCAGACAAGACTGAACTCTGAACTTTATCTCTGGAGACCCCTTCTATAGCCGCCTTTAAAAAGCAACAACATTCTCACCAATCATTGTAAATTTATTTGTCAACCAAAGAGGAACTAGCAATCATCACTTTTGTGTGATGCTAGAAACAATTTTCGGTTTCAGTTTTTGTTTTGTAAGACTTTTTAGATCCTGCGAGTGAAAAAAACTTGAGACAGACGAGGGAGCCTTTATTCACCCTTTAATGAGCCATTTCATCATTGAAGTGACTATGAAGCAGGTAAATTAACCTAAAAACGTTGCCGGGTGTGCCTTTAATGTAAAGCATGGGCCATTAGTGAATGACCGTTCTGAAAAGAGCCTCACCTGTGACCTCAATCTGGCAGGGAGGAAATTTTTATGCTCCCCCTCAGTAAAAAAAAACTGCCATTATCCTGGAAAGCAGCCATGTTGGATCCTGTAATAACTTATGGGATCCATTAGGCTAACTATAAACAGCACATAGCCTAGTACTAACAAACCATAAGTAATATCTAATGTTGGATCCTAGAATTAGTTAATGTTAACATCCTGTGCGTCCCGGCTAACATCCCTGGATTTATTAGTTAATGTAAGCAGGGCACATTAACCATACACAGGGGGATATTAATGTGCGTTAATGGATTTGCTGTGGGAAGGATTTCTTCCTTCACAGTCTTAAAGTAAAACATGCACCTGGGATAGAGTCTGTGATTCCATCCAAATATATATCTTGTAACAAGGGCTGTCAAACTATTTAAATTTGTTATTAATCTCATAAAACAATGTAGTTACATGATGTGTAAAAAAGTTTATTGTATAACTACGTTTATTTTGCACGCTAGTTACCCATGGAAATCTGCTTTGTTCTTTACCAAAATAAGCCAAGTTCCCTGAAGTATCTTGCATTAATGGCATTATCCAGAATGCAGGGGCGTAGCGTCCGACGGTGCAACCGGTGCAGCGCATCGGGGCCCTCTCTTGTTTGAGGGGCCCCTAGGAAAATCGAGAATAGCCCTTCATCTGATACCCGCATCCTACCGTTGATAAGAAGTACGCTTTCTCAGCTACATATCTGTATTAGTAGTCAAACAGAGTTCTATTTATATGCCTCACTATGTCCTACAACATGGTCATGGTGACACACCCATGGTGACACCCATCTCCAATTCTTATATTTTCCCCTAATTTTCTTGTCAATTTGATTTTACAAACGACATTCCGATGTTAGAATCAAAATTAATTAATAACAACTAATAACATTATTGATTATTTTATCATCAACTTACAACATGTTGTAAAATGGCCTGCTGGGAAATATATCTGTCCAATCGTAACATTTTAACGTAATTTCTACACGTTAGTAAATAACGTAATTTCTACACGTTAGTAAACGGTAACGGCCTACTACTCTTACTAAAGTTGTGGAAAGTCAGCATAAATGTACAAGAAGCCCAAAAGTGGCACTTAAAAACGTAAGCAGAAGAAAGAATTGGATATATGGAATTCGAAATTAGCAAAATTAGACATATTTTTAAAGCGTCGTCAAGTTCAGATTCAGTTATTGACATCATCCAGCACTCAGACTTGAATGCTAATGCTACCACCACACCACCATGCTATCACCACAATAGTCAACAAGTTTGCTGAGCAGAAGGCACGCAAAGTTCACTTCTGACAGGTGAGTGCAAGGGTTTTTTTTGGCCTATTACGGCAACTGATCGGCATATCAGGTTGTGGTTAAATGGCCGCTGTGCCATCATGTATGTGTCTTTTTGCTCTTTGATGAGGCCATTGTTGTGCTGCCTGTAAAGGAACGTGGTGTGTTCAGTTCACTGATCTCTAAAGAATAACTATTATTATTCTTTAGAGATCAGTGATTCAGTTGAATGAATTTGTATGTGTTCTGCCCAGTACCAGGCTTGCACCGGGGCCTTGCGCAACTACGCTACACCACTGCCAGAGTGAATCAACCCATAGTCCTAGGTGCTGTCGGTATAGGAATGGCAGATTTTTATGCAAAATAGACAAAAAAGAAAAACTGCAGCCTATGCTAACTAAGGCCACACCAATAAAATTAGTTGATTCTCAGATTTTTTCAGGAGCGAGCGAATTAAAAATAAAAATGAAAAAAATGTTCTGAAGGTAAATTAGCACATTCACAGTTAATGTTCATTAAAGACCTTTACTCATGTGTTTAGGAAAAACTAAATGTGGCCTAATTTATAAACTTAACTGCACCTCACAGCACACTTTTTGTCATGCAGGTTTTAGGCAATGTACGGAAATTCATAATTCTGTCATTCTATGCTATGTAAAGGTTTGACGGTTTGGCATTTATTTAAGAGTTTGTGAATCTAAGCACCAAGCAAGCTGGCTGTGGAATTGAGGTATGACATATAATGTAGACTACGTCTAGACTGCTGTAGCCAACGTTCAAACTCATTTTGTCACAGTTCATCACAGGGCATTAGAACATCAAAATCGCATTGATTCACCAGATAGCAATTAGATAGTGACTAAAACTCTGTGATCAGCGCAACGGAGATGAATATTCATCAATGTGCAGTTACGTGAATCTAGAAAAGAGGCGATTTTTTTGCATGAGAAACAGAAGCGTGTGTGTGTGTGTGTGTGTGTATGTGTGTGTGTGTGTGTGTGTGCACGCGCGAGGATGTGAGTGTGTAGGCACATGCTATTCATTTATTTATTTATTGATTGATTTTGATGACGAAACACTTTGAATGGGGTTTTTTTGCCTCTCAATCAATGAAATATCAAACTCACCTCCACAGAGTTGCACAAGCAGACTGCACTCAGCACCGTGAGTACAACTGCGCAAAGTTCTCATCCTCTTTAATTTCAATGCACTTGTCAAATGTTTTTCTCTTCTGATCAAATATTCTAATAATTGCAAACACTGGCCTAGCAGGATCCCCTTCCACTGGCATCTTTCCTGATATCGTGTCTCTTGTCTCTTGCGCAGTGAAAGGCGCAATATGATTGGTTGCTATCATGCTAGCTTTTTTATGTTCGTGTGAGTTCGAATTAAATTTTATTTTTATTTCATTTTGCATTTTGCATTTTTCAAGCGGCAAATCCGAGAACCAACTAATTTTATTGGTGTGGCCTAATGAGAGCATGAAAGTTGTGTTTGTGTGTGTGTGTGTCTGTGCAAAGTAACATAATAACCTTGTTGGTGGTTGTGTGTGTGAGTTTGTGTGTGTGTGTGTGTGACAGAGAGAGAGAGAGAGAGAGAGAGAGAGAGAGAGAGAGAGAGAGAGCGCATCTTAGCAGACTCTAATGAAGCAGCTGAGGTGCAATGTTGCAATTTGAAAACAACCTCAATGAACACTCCCAATTCCTCTTCTACAGGGTCAGTTGGTAAATTCAGGAGACTTTGTGTGGTTTTTGTGTAGTACAGAAATCAACTAGTTCAGTGTTTTTTTTGGATTTGAGAAAGACTGGGGATTTTAGTCCCCTGAGGCCACATGTTTCTACAATCTGCAATTTTGGAAGATTTTTGGATTTGCAGTCAGGCGATCAGGGCCACAGAGATGAGAGAGTGACATCCTCCCTCAGGAAAGAGGTGTCATGCCAGAAACACACACACACACTCTCTCTCTCTCTCTCTCTCTCTCTCTCTCTCTCTCTCTCTCTCACTCTCTCACACACACACACACACACACAAGATTGACTTTACACACACATGATGTCAGGGCTTTAGATTCTTTTGATCAATATCTCCTTTTAACAATTTCACCATTCCCTTTTTTTGTTTTGCTTAAATCGTAACACACACAAACACACACAGAGTGACTGCACACAGCACATGATTTGGGGCTTTTGAAACATAACTGTTTGTTTGTAATGTACTTCGGTGGATTTGTTACAGTAAGAGTAACTTGTGAGGATCTCCTAAAAGCAACATGATGGCTTTGGCTGTGTTGCCATGGTAACCGGGCAGATGAGCGGCCAATGACACCATCAGACCAGGCAGGACGTATTATTTGTATCATGGCAAAAGCTGGAATCCTCTTCCTCAGTGGAAGGTAATCTGACGGTCAACCCCCCCAAGCACCACCACCTCCACCCCCACCCTCCACCCACCCTTGGCGCTTCGTGACTGGCACTCCATTTGCTCGAGGCAGAGCCCAGCTCTGTAAGCTGGTGAGCTGGGACAGCTCCAACAACAGCTGTTGAGCAGAGAGGGACTCAGCTTCTTTGGAACGGGGGAGAGAAAGGACAATAAAAAAAGGGAGGAGGAGGAGTAGGAGGAAGGGATTGAGAAAAGAGGAAAAGAGCAGGGATGACAGAGTTAGGGAGAGAAATGAAGAGAGAGATATAAGGAGGGTGGCTGGGAAACTGAAAGAAAGAGGGGAGGGTGAGACAGTGTAGAGTGATGAGAATCTTGAGAAATGTGCATTGACAAGGAAGGACACACTGCAACAAGCATGAGGTCCTGGCATAATACACATACACACCCACCCACCCACACACACACACACACACACACACAAACAGGTCCTGTACCAGCCATTAGGGTGCCTCTCAAAAGCGTAAAATGATAGGTGCTTGTGAATTATCAACACTATGTATGTGTGGTCATCATTTTCATGCGGTCAAATATTCTCAATCATTTACGGACTGTTTTATCTCTGCAGTCCCAATGATTTGTCCTGTGAATTGTGCTACCTGCACTGCAAAGAGCAACAATGGTGCCTCACACCAATGCGTGAGGATGAATTGATGCAGTGAAAACAATATTAGTGGATTAGGTTAAGCTTTCAACTACACGCCACAGTATGTCTGCGTGTATGTAGGAAAAGTTTGATGTCCTACCCAATACTTTTTGCCCTATGCGCTGCACACTGCCACAGCACACACACACCGAGTACACTGATTGATGTTTTTTTTGTGTATCTGTGTTTCTTAGCGCAGTTTGTGTGTGTGTGTGTGTGTGTGTGTGTGTGTGTGTGTGTGTGGATATGTCCTCAGAAACTCCTGCTGTGCCAACAGCACTGCCTCTATCGGCTGAACCAACACTGGGTGATGTCTGTCAGTGGGGGGTGTGTCGTTTACTTTGATCAGCTGTCCAGCAGGCTGTGTCTGTGTCGGGGTGGGGGTGGACTCATCAGTCATGTGACTGGTCAATAACACCATCAAGAGGGTGGCACTGCCGCCTGCTGCCCGCCACTCACAACAAACAGAGCTCTCTCTCTCTTTCTCTCTCTCTCTCTTTTGCACACACACACACACACACATATACATATGAGAGGAAGCTGTGGCTGGTCAATACAGCTGTGACTGGGTGACGCTGGCGGGCACAGAGGCCTTGCGTGAGAGAGGCAGCCCAATAATGGTGCCAGCGAACTCAGGCCCAGTGGATGAACAGCTTTGTTTGGGTTGGGGGGGATTATCCTCAGATCCGCAGGATGAAGCGCACATTTGAACAAATTTCAACAGTTGCCTGGAAAGATGGACAAAACGGCTGCGTACTCACATGACTCATGGGTGGTTCACACGTTGGAATGTTTCTTTGCGGTCCAAAATTACATTGTTTCTTTCTGGTCACAATCATGTTTGAAGAGACAACCTGTAGCTACATGAGGTGTTGTTTAGACCGCAGTCAGGTTTGCACCTTTGTGCTCCCACCAGAAATAGTCTCCTGTGATTAGAGTGTGTGAAGAACCCTTGTAAACTGCTCATGGCATGCATACAAACTCGTGGTTGCGGTGTGGAGCTGCCCTGCGTGAGCCGTATGGGACACACAGATAGAGCTGGACATGTTAACATGCTTTCAGCATAAACATGGTCTAAAATTGTGACTGCATTTTGACGGGGGCCTGATTGCAATGCAGTAACCTGATTTCAATGCAGCCTTCATTCTTTATTCCATATAAGAAAGACAGAAATTTAAAAAACAAATGAGCTAACCAGTTATAATCAAAGCTGTGGGGATGCAGACACTAATGTCATCATTTTTAAAATATTTTTTTGGTGGTGCTTCAGGTTGAAAGGATTATATATTTTTTTATAACAAACAAAAGTATGTACTGAAACAGAATACTGTAACAGTGTGAAATGAAGGGAAAACATAGTGTATAATACACGTTTGCTTCTTTACATAATCAGTTACACACTATATGCACCTATTGCCACAGTGCATTCTATCATATATTGGTTGAATAATTAGTTAAAACCATAGAGGATTATGATGAAGCTTCACTTTAACTGAGAGTCATTCATCTTTTCATAATTCTAAAAGAAATAACCAAGCTTCAAGAAAATTGCTTTGAACTTCCTTGAACTTTCATAGATCTGGGTGTCAGATCTGCGGATCTGGTATTGGGTGATTAGTAAAATTATTTTGTTTCTTAACTTGATAGTATTTTTCTGCACAACAGAATTGGAGCCTTTCTGTGTATCACAGAAACCCCAGACCCATGCAGGAATGATGTCGGCCATGTAAAACTCCTGGCATGGGAAGTGTTCAAGTGCGTGTCTGTGTGTGTTTTATGTGTTGACATTTTCAAGGGAACTGCTGGAGCAAACCGCAACTGCTTGGTGGATATAATTAGCAGCACATTGTGTATATGTAACTGTGAAACTATGTGTGTGTGTGTGTGTGTGTGTGCATGTGTTATGTGTGTGTGCATAAATGTAATATCATGCACTCTGTGTTTGACTTTTTTAATGTATGTGTGTCACACCAGTACCGTGCCCCCCCTACCCCAACCCCTCCGTTCTCTCGAGCCCTTGCTCTGAAAGCAGATCATATGATGAGACCAGGGTCGGTGGGCTCTTAAAGCCTGAATGCCTGCCGTTCTCTCGGGCTCGCTCATGTAAATGCCAAACATCTGGGATGCCTTCCAGCTTTGACCCAGGCCTCTGTGGAACTTAACAGAATAACACACACGGATACACACACACACACACACATACACACACACACACACACTGGTACCCCCACCCACCCCAGACCCCCCCTGGGTGACCTTCCAGGTGTTCCCTGTGGTGCTCCCTGGGTAGAGGTGGAACACAGTTATATAGTTTCCCTCCTAATATGGAACAAAATAAAGAGATTTGACGCTGCACTAAGCCTACTAGCATATGGACACAACCAACAGCACTAGCGACATTTGATAGTGACACCCTGTTCCACTTGCCACTGGTCCAGAGATCCCTCCCTTACTGACCTTTGACCCCCATACCTCACCGGAACATTATGTATTCCTTACCTTCTAAACGTCTAAAACAGTCCCCCCTCTTTCTCACGCCTAAAATCTCTATTCCTGCCTCCTGAAACTGACGCACACTGCGAGTGACCTGAACCCCAAAACAGGGCCCTCTCCTTGGGAGTGTGTGTGTGTGTGTGTGGAGGAGGGGGAGATATGGGGGAACACCTGTCTCCTCACCAGAACAAAAATTCCTATGCCCCAACACACACACAAAACACACACACACATAGACACATGCTCTCACACACATATTGGCCAAACTGCACACTGCCTTCTCACTACTGAACATGCGCACACACACACACACACACACACACACTCACACACACACACACAAACACACACACACTTGCAGTCTCCATTTCTTGGTAATCTTCTTTTGCAGCCCACCCTGGTTAACGCAGATAGCTGATGTCTCTGAGGATCTTCATGGCAGCCCTGAAGGCAGAGAACCCTGGTCTGGGTCCAGCCCCAATCTTAGCCAGATCCATTTCAGGTAAGCCCCGAAAAATTGTGAAGAAAATAGATGTCCTTGCTCACTTGGTCAGACTTAAAGATTTCTTTGAAATGTATATGCTTTTGTAGAAAGTATAGCAGACTGAAGTCCATCCATATGCATCAACTTACAGTATCTCACCCACTGACATGAGTTAAGATTAGCCTTATTCAAGCATAACACATGGTTGTGATCACCTTGTGAGCCCAATGAACTTTGTGCGTTGCTAGTTGTAAAATATGGAACAGAATTAGAACACATACTATTTAATTTCATTCATTTAGGTTGTGTTTTCTTCAGTATTGTAGCATGACAATTGGCTCCTATAATCTGGTGCATTAACAGCTAGTTACTGTAGAATAGGAATCAAAGACAGTTTAGCTCTGATTTATTTTATTGCACTCCCATTCAGTCCAACTTTTATCTAGATCTTGAAGATTCGGTGATGTGGAAGTAATGCAAAGATAACAACGTGCATGTGCATAAGACTACAAGTCATGCCTTGGCAAATAATCTGCCAAAAATAAACCCATAGAACATTAATTTGTTATTGATATGAATACATTTTGATAAATAGGAACTTAATACAAATTCATAACTACACGCAAATCATAACTCCCTCAAGAAAAAAAACAAAACAAGAATGATCTGGAGGCTTGTGCAGTTTTTAGGCAACAGTCTGCAAGCTTTTCATTAATCTCGACTCTATCCTTTGACTTTCATGGGTGAATGGCCTATCCTATGCACTATGGGCAGAGCGAGCTTTATGGGTGTCGGAGAAGTCGGAGTGTTACAGGCACAACAATCAGGGAATGTGTGTTTTTAGTGACAGGCCAAAAAGAATAGATAATGTCATCCAAAGCAAGTCTTTGAGCCCATCTGCAGTTGGAGTTGTATGGTTTCTTGTTCCAATGAAATATGATTAGATTTAATCATTAAAGCGATTATCCGGAGTAAAATACACTTGGATGAATGACAAAACTCGTTAGCCTGGAAGTGACCCGGGCATATAATTTCCACCGCTATAAAACACTATTTTTATACCTCTTCTACAGTTCCAAACAACATTGCACTTACGTGGTAGTGAATAGAGGGTCCCTAAAGCCAAACCGAAGTATCCCGAGGTCTTCATGTGTTCGGATAGAGAGTCTGGAAATAGCTGCAATCTTTAGGGGAAGGAGAAGTCAATTGCCGAGTGTGGAGTAACACGCTCTAGTTCACAATTCACAATAAATAATTTCTTTCGAAATTGATATGAAGTTGCTGGCTTTTAAAAGGGACCCTCTACTCACTACCACGTAAGTGTAATGTTGTTTGGAACTGCAGAAGAGGCATAAAAATAGCTTTTTATAGCAGTGGAAATGATATGCCCGGGTCACTTCCAGGCTAACGAGCTTTGGCTCAAAACGGTAAAATATAACTTTCTCAAAACACATCTGAATGACATGATTTTGATGTCAACTCAACGTATGTACTCACAATCATTCGTAAATTGATCTAAAGTGTATTTTACTCCGGATAAATCCTTTAACTCATAGCCTCTTGTTAACAGATTGAAAACAGTAAGATTTGGCTGCCTGTTCCATATTTTGCCTGTCAATCATTGAGATCGGGGCTGGTAGCCGCCTTGCATGTTCTCACGGCTTTTGCAGAAATGTGCTTGAAGTAGGGGATCATGTCACACACACCAATGTATACGATTCCTGCACAGCTGTCTGTGTGAAAGTATATCCCTGAATGCACACACACACACACACACGTACACACACACTCACTCCAACCCACATCCACGCTGTTATTCATGACCTACTTCCCCCTCACACACCTCACACCTGACTTTGTTCCAAATTTACATCTCACACATCCTTCTCTATGACCACACACATACACACACTAATTGCCCCCCCCAACCCCCACCCCCTCTAATCTGATACAATTCACACTGGCCTTTATAGTCCTGCACTCCTACCCACACACACATACACACACACAAGCACACACACACATGCAAATTGACTTCACCATACAGTCACACCTTACACATCCCCCCCTTAATGACAACAGACATACACACACTAATTACTCCACCCCACCCCAAATCTGACATATTTCTCACTAGCCTATACAGTATATAACCTCCTGACACCCCCACCCCCAATCACGCTCACACATATACCCCCTAACTTCCTTACAAACTCACACCCTGGTCCAGCTCACCCATCATTCATGAAAGCTTTACCTAAGACAAACAGATTTACATTTTTATTTGACTCTCCCAGTATTTACACTGGTCTGGGTTATTGCTCATGGCCTCTGCCTTCCTGCCTTTTGTCATTCATACCTGAAGGCTCACCCATTCCTCTGTAGCCTTCCAGCCACAGGCCTGTGTGAATAGAGCTGTTTACACACACACACTTGCTGTTGCCGACACTGGCACAGTGGCGCCAGTGATTATGGTGTGCCAAGGAGGTAGGAGGTAGACTGGCAAAAGGTAGCTGGTGTGGGCATAGACTTCCTGCCAGTTAAATCTATGAGAGTGGGCTGTTTTCAATTGAGGAATTTTTTATTATTTATGATTTGCACCATATAAATAAATACTTGGACGTACTAACAGGAGGACAGGCATGCAGGCACTGTCCTGGTATAAACATGAGACCAAGATCATAAGAGAGCTAAAAGTGTCCATGTCACTCAGCATGATTGCACTCCTGTCAAGGAACCTGTGTTTAATGGCTGTGTAAGGTAAGTTTCCTCAGCTATTTGGGTTAAAATGGCACAGCGTATGTAGGGCATGCTGAATGGGTGCGAACACATTCGGTCACACAACTGCGCTGTGTGTGTGTGTCTTCTAATGCGCTGTGTGCTAGTGTGTGTGTGTGTGTGTGTGTATGCATGCAGGTGTATGCACATATGCTGTGTGTGTGTGTGTGTGTCTTTGAGAGCTGAGACACTAATGAGAAAAGACTCAGGTCCATCCAGAGGACAATAGCAGGAATTCTGTGCATCTAGCTAAGTACACACAAAGATGTACACCGCTAAGTCAGACACTCACACACTCGACTACACCCCCCCTCTCCCAGGGCCAGACAGCCAGTGGTAAACAGAAGTACAACACAACCCCTCTACTTAATGCAGGGATGCAGAGTAATAGGTTCAGCTGCCAACCAACTGGGATGATCTGAGCTCTCTCTCTTTCTCTCTCTCTCTCTCTCACTCTCAGAGACTCACTCGCTCTCTCTCAGTTCTGGCCTCACTGACTCTCTCACTGTCTATTTTTTTCTCTCCCTCTCTCTCCCTTTTCCTTTCAGTGCTGTCCCTCCTAGTTCTTGACTTAGTTGTTTTTTTCTCCCTTATCCTCCCTATCTTTCTCTCTCTCCCTCTCTCTCTGTTCCTTTCAGAGATGTCCCTCCTCTTTTTTTCTCTCTGCTTTGCTGTTCAATCTCTCTCTCTCTCTCTCTCTCTATCACTCTTTCTTTCTCTCTCTCTGCCTTCTGTCTTACCTCCCATTCTTATAGCTTTTGTTCTCCTAGAGAACGTTATTGACCCATAACACAAACTAATTCATTCCTGTGTAGGATCAGGGTGTGGATTTACTCTGGATCAATAAGAGGCTGCATGGCGTGTTCACCTGTAGCGCCAGTCAGCCATTAGGAGGTTTGCGGCTCATAGTTTTCACATTTGAACCTTACACACACACACACACACACACTCAAACACTTAAACAAGAATACTGAAGTCAAATGGGTTGATGCCTAAATAGAAGAGACGACCGGTTATCAGCTCTGCAGCACTGTTTATGTGTTTGTGTGCGTGTGTGTGTGTATGATCCTAATGTACAGGGTATGTCCACACTCCTGGTTCAGCAACATTTTGTAGTTCATAGGGCAGTCATGTACCTTGGCCCCTGTCTTCTGTATCTGCACCTGATGAGGTGACACACACACACACACACACACACACACAACCTCAAACAATCCTTTCTTGCAACACTACAATCATAAGGGCAAAAGAAGATTTCTTTACATTTCACGCCATATTCCAGAACATTCCACTGACAATTTCATATGAACCACAGAGAAAGAAAACAGAGCTGCTGTTGAGATTTCATGTAGGGCTGTTTCAGTTCAAAGTGACTCCATTATAAATGGCCGCTGGAAGTGCAAAAGGATGAATTGTGAATAAGCGCTGAACTGAGGGCCGTGAATGGCTTATGGATGCAGGGTTAAATCCTTCTGAAATGCTTTTCAAATACACTAATCTCATTTCTCTTCTTTTTGCCCACAGCCAGCAGCCGCATATACCCACAGGAGCCATACATGTGTGTGTGTGTGTGTGTGTGTGTGCTGCTCACCCTCCCCGTCCCTCCCCTGGATCACGACTCATCTCTGCAAGTCATTCAGCAGAGGGAAACTGAGAAATTCAATGGCGTTTGGAGCTCAACTGTGAAGAGAGAGAGAGGAAAAACACTGCATGAATCTTTCACTAGCTGTGTTTGCCATCACCTTTCCTACGTCTCTTTCCCCCTTTCTTTCCCCATCTCTCTTTTCTTCACTTGCTTTCCTCCCTACTGGCTTGTGTGTTGCCCCATAGTGTTTGCTGTGTGTGTAAGTGGTTTGTAATCCTTTTTTTTTTTGAGGGAGGGATGCTTGGCATGCGGTCCTCGAATAAAAACTTTGCGCTGTCCTCCTCCCCTCCCCGCCCCCTTTGCACTGGCCTGTTTGTGTGAAGATCAGACGTTCTGAAACGGCGCGGCCGCCTGCACAGGTCTGTTTAAGCAGCGCTACAATAAAACACTCTCCCTCTCTCGCCGCTTGCTCGAACGCCTGCCGCTCACAGTCATGTGACGGCCCAAGCACGTGTACACTCAGAGCGACCCGGCTCTTTCTCCTTCACACACACACGCGCGCACACTCACTCACGCGCACACGTTCCCTCTCTCTCTCTCTCCACACAGCTCAGAGACAAGAGCAGCCTCTGAATCAGCCAATCACAGGCTGCGAGCGCTTTGCATATTAGTAGAGGCCCCTGCTCTCTCGTCCAATCAGAGAGCGAGAGCTGCAGGAGAGATGTTTTCAGGTTCAGCGGTCCGTATACAACTCTGCAGATTACAGCACTCCAAAGGCACACATTTAACCAGCCTACATTGTGCTGTGCTGTGCTGTGTACTGATATGTGTTAAAGTTTACCCTGCTAGTTACTACTGGAGCCTGCAGAACTGATCTCTGGACTGGACTGGAATCTGTGACTTTTTTTTGTTTTTGTGAAGCTTGGTCAGCGTGTTCAAGGGCGCTCTCAGCATTCTCCTCTTCTCATCAGCACCATGGAGACATCTCACACACCACGGCTGTCATCACACATATACACACACACACACACACACACACACACACACATGTGCGCATGTTAATACACCCATACACACTCAATCAATTAAACAGCGCTATTATCCAGCGATTGTCTAGCAAAAAAACAACCAGGACTGTAAAACTAAACTTTTACTCACAGACACAAACGGAAATATGTAAGGTTAAGAAAGTGGTGCAAAGGTGTCTTCACCAGACAGAGATGGCAGTATGCGTCAATCATGACTGCACCAAAGGCTTGAGCAGGCCTGCATAAATCTGGACTAGCATCTCCTCTTGGTCTCATTTCCCCTTCATCCTGGTCCATTAAAGCCTATCACATGCACAGAGCGACCCACTGAGCTTTGGTGCTATCTCTGAATCTTTCCAATACAGGTCAATGTGTAAAGTTCACCTTGGTTATGACTCCGGTGATTAGGGCTCCGATTCAAAACAACCCACCTGGTTTACAAGCCGTTATCTGAGACAGCCAAAAACACTGCCTGTCATCTCTGGGCTTAATCGCACCCCATAAATACACGCCGAGGTAATTAGGTGGTGTAAACACCATACTTGTTTTGTATTAATTGTATCGAGTATCTACTTACGCAACCACTTAAGTGCTAATGTGTAGTGAATGACTGAACTGGGTCCTTGTGAGCACTGCTTTGCTGCAACGCCAAAGCAGGCGAACAGGAGCGTCTCGCAGGAAAGGGGCTACACGCACAGCCATGCACACAAGGCAGATGTGTCTCACTGACTCATGCATCTTTAAATAGACGACTCCGGCAGCAGGCCCGCTCCGCTATTGGTTCAGAGGATATGCATCATATATTGGAATGTTAATGCTGGAGCATAATACACAGCAAATGCAGAATATTGACAGAATATGGACAAAAAGGGCTTGTTTTGTCGGCGTGCCATAACGCCACAGTGGCCTGAGACCTGTGCCACCTCGAAAGCAATGTTTTTGTATTAGTACATTGTCAAAATATTGCATTATATTGACGTGTGACAAAAGGTCCATTCACAGTCAGTGCAAGAACATAAACGTGGTTACAAGCTCACACATTTGATTGCGGCACAGGCTGAATGCTTGTAGTTTGGTCCACTTCCATTGCGTCCTATGTTATCACACGCCTTGTGTTGCTACTGTAAACAATATACGCATCATGGCGTCCTTACGTTCAAGTCTGACTGTGCTTGCACTGACAATGAAGTCCCTGAAGCTTAAACCACCAGGACACATGCTATCTCAACATCTTTTCATGTCATAATTTATGTCAAAACACCACATAGTCAGTGCAAATAGCATTTCTACTGTGGCACTCCCAAGCCAAAAGGATTCCACATGGATTAGTTGTAATAAAGTGTGTTTAATGGTGTGTGTATGAGAGAGAGAGAGAGAGAGAGGGCAGGAACCTCTTGCCCCAGCAACCTCCTTTCTGCTTTCGTGATGGTCAGCCAGACAGAGAGGGTTGGTCACAGAAGCCAGCTGCTGCTACTGCTGCTGCTGTGTTCATGTGTGTGTATGTGTGTGTGTGTGATAGCTGAACAAGGGGCGACCAGTGACCAGAGCACCTTCAGATTTACGAGGCGTATAGCCTGATGAGACAGTCCCCCTTAGACACACACACACACACACACACACACACACACACACACACACACACACA
>JAGFZM010000287.1:175970-179884 GCA_017657215.1 Limnothrissa miodon | reverse complement strand
CTCTCTCTCTCTCTCTCTCTCTCTCTCTCTCTCTCTCTCTCTCTCTCCCTTCCCATTTGCTTCTTGCTTCATGCCGTCTCATTGCAGTCTGAGCTGAAAATCTCTTCCCATTTGCATTTCTGTTGCATGAATAGGCCATCATTTGATTCCTCGCCTCCTTCTTCTGACGCTGATTCCATGGATACGGTCGCAGCTGCTTGTCACACTATGATTGAGGCAGCTCTAGATGCACCCGCGCAAACACACACACACACACACACACACACCGTTGTGACCGTTTAGCACGAAGGCTGTTTGTGTTATCAGTCGGAGACACTTTGCAGAGCTTGTGACAGAGACGTGTATGGAATAGTAGGCAACTGCCTTTTGTCTCGCTTTCCTTTCAACTGTACATGTACGTACACACACACACATGCACTTCACATACCAGCACATTCTCATTTTGACACAGGATGTACTCACGTATGCACACAGAAACACAGTCTCACCACTCGGGCCCTGGCCATTAATATCCTCCCTCTGTGTGTGTTTGTGTGTTGGCACCATTAGCTGTGAGCTGATGGGTATGTTGTTAAGAGCCTGCCCCCCTTGGGTGGGTCACCGACCAGAGCACCCACCCTCTTCCTCACCACCCCCAAACCTCCTCTGCCTCGGCCTAATACCACACACAACACACGCACACACACCACCATTCCCTAGCCTGATATGATTTATCGATTCGCTCCACCCCCAGGTGTTTGTCTAGTGGGGATAGTGTGTGTGCGTGCAGTGGGGATTTTTCTGGAAGCCTGGTGCTGTTTCCCTGATTGATCCTTTGAGCGGGTGTCCCTGCGCTCTGAGTCAGGGACGGTGTGAAGAAGCAAGCGGTGGTGGATAAGGAGTGTGTTTGACATCCGTTTTACTCCTGTCCTGTCCCCTCTCTCTCTTTTTTTTTTTTTTTTTTTTTGGGATGATTTTGTTTCTTTTGAAGTGTGCGTGTGTGCCTGTCTGTGTGATTCGCCCCTCTTCCTTTAGCACGTGTGTGTGTGTGTGCGTGTGCGTGTGCGTGTGTGTTTCTGTGAGGATTCTGCAAGAGCATCACAAACAATACATCACTTCCTCCAGGCTTCCTGCACTGAGGCCTAATGGGAGGCCCATTGTGTGTGTGTGTGTGTGTGTGTGTGTGTGTGTGTTCGTTCCTGGTGGCATTTAAAAAGCCGAGCACATGATGCCTAGGCTCCTGCCAACACTCAGGGGCCCGATACAGACCTCCTACTCATCAGTCAAGTCATGAGCCAGCCTGTGTGTGTGTGTGTTTTACACACTCTCTTTGTGTGTGTGTGTAGTTGCATGTCATTGTGTTTGATTGCGTGCCTCAGTGTGTTTTTGTTTTTGTCCATACGTGTGTGTGTGTGTGTGTGTGTGTGTGTGTCAGTGTGTGTATCCTTGCATCCTGACCCATTTGCTTCTGGTGAGCCCTGTTTTGATGGAGTTACAGCAGAGATGTAGCGAGAAGTGAATGAATGGGCTATAGGTGTGTGTGTGTGTGTGTGTGTGTGTGTGTGTAGGGGGTGTTGTCCTGTTCCTTTAGAAAAAGGAAGGTGGAAACTGCTTGTAGGATGGGCCACAAAGAGGCCACAGATCAGGGTTGTTGGGGGCTGATGGAGTAATGATGGAGGGTGTTTCTCTCTCTCTCTCTCTCTCTCTCTCTCTCTCTCTCTCTCTCTCTCTCCCATCCCTCCATCAGTCTCTTTCCCATCCTGTGTGCCTTGTTTCTCTCAGGCATCAATGGAATCTCCAGTAAACACAGACACACTCATTATGTACACAGACAGACACACTCATTATGTACACAGACAGACACACGCACACACACAAATATTTCTCTATCTCTGTCTCTCTCTCTATTTCTGCAGAAGGAAGTACAGTTTTACTATATGGCATCCATCCAAGCAGGATTACTTTTCGTTTCTGTCTCATACATTAACACACACACACACACACACACACACACACACACACACACACACATTCATGCATGCACATGGAGAGCGAAGTATGTCAAAGTCGCCGTGCTCACACAGGTTTAGAGACTGACACAAACCGATAACCAAACGAGTGATCACACTTGCCTGCCTGCCTGTGAGCTTGTGTAATAGTCTCTCCCAGCACCCACCTGATCTCACTACAGCCACCAAAGCCCCTAAAGGTGCAGCATCCTCCTACACACCCTCTATAAATACAGATTCAGTTCCTGTGCATGGATGTGTGTGTATGAGAAACAGTGATCAGCTGTACCAGTCATACAAGACATACCAGTTGATGACAAGAATGATGTGGTTTGTGTGTGTGTGTGTTTGCTGCCACTACAGGTAGCCTTGTAAGAGTGCTATTCTCATAGGTCTATGACTGCTTAAGCACTTCCATACTGTTGCTATAAAAGGCTACTATACAACTTTGTTGTGTGTGTGTGTGTGTGTGTGCGCGTGCGCAGTGCATTCGTGAGTGAGGCTTATAGCAAGAGCAGTACAAAAGCAGTCCATCAGCGGTGGGCTGGGAGAGGGGGGGCATTAGCAGAATGATGCAGCGCTTCGTGACTGAGAACAGACATACGCGCGCACACACACTCACGCACACACACACACAAACACGCACGCACACACGTGCGCACATACACACACATAATACGTCCACCACAGGATATCAAAAACAAAATGATAGTATTTGTAAAAGACAATAATCACACAATTATACTAAACAATTATATCACTATTCAACATTAATTCAATTATATTACATTTAATCACTTTTTTTGTGTTTGCTGTTTTTTTTTTTTTTCAGCAGTTAGGATGCTGCTTTCCCCCAAGCTCATACTAATCTGTGGTGGCTGTAGGCGGGCGTCTCTTGCGTATGGCCACCCAACCAGATCCCTCTGTGGCTAAACTGTGGTTGACTGGTGCAATCTGCCAGCGAGGTCTCCCTGATAACATCCCACTGTCACAATCACTCAGTTGATGTGACCCAACATTAGTGTGTGTGTGTGTATGTGTGATGGATGGGGTGACACTCCCCCCCCCCTTCCTCTTTATTATGGCCTTGAGTCCTCCAAGGCTTTCACAATTCTATGCCTCACGTACACACACACACACACCACTTGTCTCTGCTTTCGGCCAGTGAAATGCGCCATATTTTAACTAAACGTTCAGGGACGCAGTCAGTGTAAACAAGCCGGCAGAATTTGTGAGGCTAATTTGTCTTTGTCAATAAGTAGCACTGGTGTCTGTCGGCCCTCTTAGCTGCCTGGCCCAGAGCATTAGCCGCACAAGGGCCCTTTGAAGCCCTGTTGAGCTGGGCACCGTCCAGAAGTCATTCACAACTAGCCTTATTCACTAAATGGAATTAGCCTAGCATGTCTGTCTGTCTGTCTGTCTGTCTGTCTGTCAGGAGGAAGGAAGTTGGAGATCCTCCGGGAAATGTGATGGATGACCCATAGTCGGAGCGTCTGCGGCCGGCAGGTTTCTCTGTTCTCGCGCTTGCAACACAGTAGTTTCAGTAGGACCAAAGTGAAACGCTTCGGTCCTTTCTGACGCACGTGTGGCAGTGTTTCGTCATCCGTGGACATGATGCTGTAATTGAGCCAGCGGGAGTGTGCCGCATGTTCTCTAGACCACTCCTCCGCAGCCATCTCTGTAAATCCCCTGGGAAACGGCCACTCTCCCTGTGTCAAGTAGATGGGTGGAAGAGTTGCAGAAACGGGATTAAAGGACACTTTGTGGCTCCACCGTGGCCATTATGACACCCTCACCTCTTGCACAAGACCTGGGTTAGTCGGTGTGTGCATGTGAGTGTGTGTTCTTTCCTCTTGGGTTACGGTTTTCTTCTACTGTCCTCAATGAACAACCCAGCAAGAGCACTTTGGCATATTGGCTTAATGA
>JAGFZM010000287.1:168470-170970 GCA_017657215.1 Limnothrissa miodon | reverse complement strand
TTTGGTGTGTGTGTGTGTGTGTGTGTGTGTGATTTTGTCCCCTTCATCAGTACACAGCCAGAGGCAGTACAGGTCCTTCGGTCCTCCAGTTGGTGGAGTGGGGAATTATCAGGACTCTGTAGTCTAACACAGCTGTACACGGAGACACACCCACACATACACAGTCACACACAGTAGAAACTAAACTGCTTATCTACACAACCTGATTGCAGGGACAATCAAAGTAGTAATGTATTATATTATGGTAGTAGATACAGTTTGTTCTCAGGTTAATCACTATGGGAGATTCAAAGTCGCTAAGACGTGAGCAGAAAGTGAAAGCAGGAGAGCAGCTGCGTGTGTGTGTCCTGCTTCACTGCCCCTTCTGCCTAAGGCTAAAGGGCTCCTAACCACACATGCATTACACTGCTGTTTCTCAATGGCTTACTCAGAATTCTACTGTATATAATGTCACACATACATACACACCCTCACACAAACATGCAAATATGGATGTTGCCCTATTCATGATTCTGACCAAGTCCATTTTACTTCCACTCAGATATGTGCTGAAGATTAAGACTTGGGCTTCCTTGGGTGTGATGCATGGGTGTGCTTCACAGTAGGCATGATCACATAACTAAAGTTGTGCGCAAACACACACACGCAGACACACAACCACACCACGCACACAGACACACTAAGGCCCTGCATGTGTCCCAGCCGTGTTGTTTATTGCCCACATAATGACATGATGAGAGGCAGCAAGTGTGTGTGCTTGGCATGTCAAGAGAGGGCTCACTGGAGCAAGGATGCCATGTTACACCCCACCTCCCCATCATGCGAGACAGCTCATGCACCCATCCAGTCACCAGAGACGTGCAGAATAATCTGCTGCAGCTGCAGTGACTGTATGCTCCATTGAACACACTAAAATATTGCTGTAAGGTGTGTGTGTGTGTGTGGGTTTTTTTTTTTTTTGCCTCGCGTCTCTGTCCCCATCATCTGCAGTCATGTGACGCTTAATTAAGCCCGTATCAAGCTGTGTAATTACCAGTGTGGGGAGGGGCGTCGGCACTCAGGTGTAGATGACGACAAGAGTGAAGTCTTCCTGTGGCTGTTGTTTTTGCTGAGGAAGACGAGACTGCAGAGGCGGAGGGAGGGAGGGAGGGATGGAGGGATGGAGGCAGAGACAGGTGCACAGAAAGAAAGGTGGATGAGGGTTTCGGGAGAGAAAGGGGAAGAATGAGTGGAAGACACCTGAACAGACATAGAAAGGAAACACAGTGTGTGTGTGTCTGTTGAATATGGGCCGTGTGAGTGGCTGAGGTTGAGGAGATACACTTTCTCTTCTTGCTGAACTCCCCCAGGAGCAGCAACATGCTCCAGCTGACCACGAAAAGAGACGCTGTGCACGCACACACACACACACACACGCTCTAGCGTGCCACACCTACACCATATCTAGAGAAGGGAGGCAATCTGATGAAGCAGGAGTTGTAATTGATGATCATGCCAATTTAAGCATGTCAGACACACACACACACACACACACGTACACACACGTACAATCATGTATGCATGAGTGGCTTGCCCACGGCGGTGGTTTCATAGCTGTAGAAGTCATGGATGGAATCGCTGATCCGGCTCGGCCGTCGTGCCTGTCCTTGCACCGGTTGCTGCTCACGACCTTCCTGTGTGTGTGTTTGTGTGTGTGTGAGCGCGTGTCAGCAGAATTGTGCGGGGCAATCAGGTGACCAGCTGGTCAGGTGCTCGAGGTGTGGCCGAGCACTCACTCACAGCGGTGAGGCGGGTCTTCAGAGCCGTCGCCATGGTTGCTGTTGCCAGGCGAAGATGTGCATGAGAGGCAACACCTCTTGGAGTCTGTGTGTGTGTGTGACTGTAATGCAGAATATGACGAGAGGGAAGCATTGAGCTGTGTGAGGCCATTCTTGTTGCACCTTAAAATGGGGCTCAGCTGCAGAGGAAAGAGGTGTTTTTTATGGATGGCTGTGTGTGTGTCTGTCTGCTTAGTAAACTCACAACTAGGCGTCAACATGTCACATGTCTTTCTCCCCTTCTTTCTCTTTTTCACTTTCTCTTCATCTCTCTCTCTCTCACACACACACACAAACACACACACACACACACACACACACACACACACACACACACACACTCTCCCTCTCGTGTCTCTTGCTTTACTGGCACTCCATCTTCCCCTTTCATCCCCATTTCTGTTCTAGCCTTTCCTCTCTCTCTCTCTCTCTCTCTCTCTCTCTCCTTCACTCTCTCCTTCTCTCTCTCCTTCCCCCTCTTGCACGATTGAGCTCCGTCTCGTCCCTTTCCCCCCTCCCCACAGCACTCTCTTTATTCCTCGGGCGCTCTCATGCTTACTATCCCTCTCTTGCTTTCCTCTCCCTCCCCTCTCTCTTTCCTCCCTTTCCATTTTTTTCACACTCAGCCTATTGCAATCTCTCTCTCTCTCTCTCTCTCTCTCTCTCTCTCTCTCTCTCTCTCT
>JAGFZM010000287.1:137546-148458 GCA_017657215.1 Limnothrissa miodon | reverse complement strand
CTCTCTCTCTCTCTCTCTCTCTCTCTCTCTCTCTCTCTCTCTCTCTCCCTCTCTCCCTCTCCCTCCCCCCTCCTTCCCTCCCATACCTTCTTTCCTTTGGCGCCCTCTGTCTTTCTCGGAGGAGATCATGTGACTCATCCCCAGGGGCCAAAGCACTTCCCTTCTCACAGAAACCCTGCACACATTGTGTTTTTTTTACATAGTGTTTTTCCTTCACGCTCTTTTTTCCCATTGAATTGCCCTTTATCTGGTACTATACTTGCTGATAGTCAAACGGCAAATGCAAACAAGTCTAATAGTGTCTATGTGTCTGCTTTTATACCTACCTACCATAAAATACGTACACACATACACACACACACACACACACACACACACAGGCACACTTTGACCCTTATAAAGTCATGTATGTGTGTGTTAGCTTTTTTAATATTAGTATTCCGGATTTTTTTTTCAGGCATTTTATTACCATGGTTATCTGTTCTTAGTGAGGAATGAGATCATTAGACATAATGAGCCAGCGCTGATGGATTGTTTGTGTGTGTGTGTGTGTGTGTGTGTGTGTGTGTGTGTGCGCGTGTGGTGACTCAGGTGACCACCCCCTCTGAGTTGCCATTAGCTGAAGGTGAATGGGGCTCAAGGCTCAGTCTCAACAGGTTTTTTTTTTTTCGCTGATATTCATTAAAACGCTTAAGTGGAGAGGAATTTCATTACAAGTGTGCTTAAAGACGAGCCTTAATGCCATGTGACCTTAATGTCTTTTTTTTCTTGTCCTCTTCCTCTACTCCCCTCTCTCTCTCTCTTACTATCCCCCAATCTCTCCCTCTTCCCTTCTCTCTCTCTCTCTATTTTCCAATGCAGTATGGGGAGGAGGAGGTCTGCTCGGACCGCTTGGACGCAGACTTCCCTGACATTGACCTCTCTCAACTGGACGCCACCGACTTCAACTGCCTTAGCGAGCTGCACTGGTGCACAGATCAGTCGGTCAGCTCCCCGGACTCCAGCCAGTACAACACAGGAGACCCTGAGTTCTTCGAGGTCAGTGTTGGCTACTGTAGGGGCCCCCAAACAAACCAAAGAACTATGCTCTGCATGTCCTCACCACACAGTGGTTGAATGAGGCCAAGAGACACACACACACACACACACACACACACCAATACAAGCATGCGTATGTGTGAGAGGCAAAAAACACATGGCTCCTGTTGCTATGACACTAAGGGCTGGCGGAACTCTGTCTGACATGTTTGGAGAGGACAGAGCTATCACCTGAACATTCATTTCTGCCTCTAGCAGAACTGCGCAGCCAAAACTGCTTGCAGCCTCATACTTTTCTTCCTTTATTTTTCTTCATTTTCTTTCTTGCTCGTTTCCCCATCTAAATGGAGATGCTTTCCATCTCGGTGTTGTTGCTCAAGGCGAGCGGCCCAGCCAGTCCGGGTCACCCCGGCTGGGATCTCCTGTTCCTATTGATCCCGTCCCGTCACATTGATCTCCCAAGCATAGTTCAATTAACCTTCAGTTTAGGAAGGGACAGGTGTGTGTGTGTGTGTGTGTGTGTGTGTGTGTGTGGAGAGGGGGGGGGTGTTCTAATCAAGTAAGATGAGACGTCTGCATCTCTCCAAGCGACTGTCTCTCTCTGAGCCAAGATGGCTGGGGCTTGAACCAAAATGGAGTCTGGGTGACATCCTCCCCGCTCAGTCTCTGGTGATTATTTATGTGAGTAATGATTTATGGGAGATTTGGTTACTAGTATTGATAGGCTTGCTCCATTAAATAGCCCTGCTGTTGAAAACCCACAGTGCGGCACACATAAGCACCATTGTTTGGCACAGAATGAGCAGCAACATGTCACTTGATTGTTGTTCAGCGCTGCTGACCACTAACAATTACTTCATCATGCTAGTGATCACAGGCTTAACTGCTAGCTTTAACGTCTTCCCAAGTGAAATGCACACTTAGCCTAACGTGTGTGTGTGTGTGTGTGTGTGTGTGTGTGTGTGTGTGTGTATGTGTGTATCTATGTCTGTCGCCCCTGCAGATAGAAGAGGAGAATGCCGCCCTGCTGGCAGCCCTCACAGACAGCCTGGACGGCATGGTGGAGGACGAGGTCGCGGGCCTGTCCGTCTTCCCCTCCCTGGCCGACGGGCCCGAGGACGACGAGAACGATGTAGACGAGGACGCCAGGCGGGACCGGCTCTGCCCATCCAAGCCGCACCATCAGCATCGCCCCCTTGTGGACACAGAGCTGTTTGGCAGCTCGCCCGGCTCCGAGCCTGAAGACCCATCTCTAGTAAGAACCCTTCCTTCCTGTTTCATGTGGATGTGGATGTGGATGGGCCTCTCGATCCCCTCAGCTGGGGTCTGAAAGGCAAACAAGGTCTGAACCTTTCTCATTTTGCCCCTTCATTCTCTCTAGCTCTCTCTCTCACTCTCTTTCTCTCTCTCCTTCTTTCTTGCTCTCCCTCTAGGCGATTTATGGCTCTATACTCTTTCTTTTCATGCTCCTTTTTGCCACCCTGCTCTCCATCGCTCTTCCTCTTTCTTTCTTTCTTTCTTTCTTTCGTTTGTTCGTTCTTTCTTTCACCCTCTCTCTCTCTCCTCCTCTCTGGACAGTCTATTTTCTCCCACATCTCTCTGCCTCCACCATACGCTGTTTTTTGAAAAGCTTGATGATCAGATGCCGGTTTGCACCAGGGACAAGTTGTACGTAGTAGTGCTTTCAAACATCTCCAACCCCGGCTGGTGGAAACAAGCGCACACACACACACGCGCGTGCGCGCTTCCTGTAGGAGTGTGTGTGTGTGACTAGCTCCATTCCTCATACCTGTGATGTTTTCACAACTATCTCTGAATGGTCTCCATCTCTCCCTCTCCCTCTCTCATGCCCTATTTGTGAACTTGTTTTCGAGGAAAACTGCATTTTTTCTTCCTTGTAGAATGCAATGGAGCAAGGGTGACATTTGTCTTCCCCAGAAATGTTTATCCCGCCACCACCATCTCTTTTTCCTGTTACCCATAAATCCACAAGCTAACAAGCTTCAACCAAATACACTGGTCACTTATCTGTATGTAAGGTTGGGCCTTTAGAACTTTTTTTGGCACGAGCAGAAAGCCTATTCTGTTCAGGACATTACAAAGATGGCATTGTGTGCCTGTCAGGATGTAGTGAAATAAAAAAAAAAGTGGAGGAGCAAGAGGAAGAATATAAGGAGAGAGAGAGAGAGAGATACGTAATTGCAGGATGTCAGGGGAAGAGGACGTTTTCTGAAATGAAGGAAAATGACTTTGAGACTCTGCAGCCCTTCCTGTATAACGAGGCCTGAGAGACTTTGGTATTTCACAATTGGTGGGAGGCAGAAATGAACATAGACTTACACTGCGCCGTGGTAGCCAGAGATCATTAGCACCCGCAGTGACCAAATCCAAAGGTGCCGAACTGGCACACGGGTGCATCCCTGCATCCATCTCCAACACACGCCAGTGGGCAGAAGTTGGTGCTTGTGCGTGCACTGGCCAGCCAGGTCAACTGAAGGGCGCCTCTGGTGTTTATCACACCTGTGTGTGTGTGTGTGTGTGTGTGTGTGTGTGTGTGTGTGTGTGTGTGTGAAAATGACACAGGAGGGTTTCATTTGTTTGAAGGAGATGCTAATATTAGCATCAGCCTTCCCCCTTCCCTATAGGAAGAGGATGAAATAATCATCTCTGAGATAAAGGAAGAAACAAGAGGAAGATTTACATAGCCTCAGGGAAGATCAGCCCTCCTCACACACACACACACACACACACACACACACACACACACATTCCATGTTAGATTGCTCCCAAGTGTCTGTTTTGTCTGGGGAAGACTGGTGATCATGTCTCTGGTTGCTCAGGGCAGCTCTCTTGTGGCCAAAGGCGGTAGTGCAGCTCGAAGCAGCTCCTGTGCTGAAAACAAAGCCTGCATTTAGGGCTGATTGGAGAGGGAGCTGCTCTGTGAAACAGATTCTTTCAGGGGCCCCCGGCAGTAGCGGAGCACCCCCAAAAAAACATGCACCCCCAACGCCAACACCCCACCACCACCTCTACTCCCCCAGCCCTCGCCTCCTCAATAGACACTCACAGCCAACGTGGAGCTGCTTGCCAAGTTGGCCCGACGGAGCAGCAACTCCAGCCCGCTCTGGAACCTTCCTCCGGGCCGAGCCCATGATGTTTCAGCTGCAGCGGACACTGGGGGTCTTTAATGACAGCCATTGAAGTGTGAGGGGAGCTGCTTATGGCTGGAGTGGTGGAAGAGCGAGAGAGAGAGAGAGATAGAGAGGGCGTGAGAGAGTGTGTGTGTGTGTATGTGTGTGTGTGTGTGTGTGTGCGTGCAGAGGCCTGCTCCCAGCTCAGCCCCTTCGCGCTAGCCACACAGTGGATGCCTGTAATCTCATGCCTTTCATCTGTGGCCGAACCCACGAGCACAGCTCAAGATTTTCAGTGCGCTCTTGTTTTCCACGACAACAGGACCCACATTTATGAGTGTGAATGCACGAATAAGTAACACCAAAACACATCCTCACCGACTCCTCGCAGGGCTCTCTCCACAACAACGGTGTCTGGGTGTAACATTTCCAAATATGCTTTGCTGTGCTGTTCTCTTCTGTGCATTTTTTTTTGGTTTGTTTATGCTGCATATTCTGTTTTGGTTGGTTCTGCTGGTTTTCTGGAGAGAGAAAAAAAAGTGATGTGCCTGCTAATTACAATCAGTGTGTGTTTTTTCCTGCTCTCTCTCCCTCTCTCTTGAACCCCACCCCCTCCCTCAGTTAAAGAAGCTTCTGCTCACCCCCCCAAACGTGCCTGTGGGCCTCGACTCTCACAAAGAGGCCAGTTTCCATCGCCATAGCAGCCGCAACCACCACCTCAAGCCTGTGAGGCCTCCCCCCAAGGTAGGCCATCTCACACTGTCACTCTTGCTCACGTTCACACTCACACTAACACACACACACACACACACACTCTCTCTTACTCACTACTCACTCATGCATACTTTGTCACTGAGGCAGTCGAACACACACACACACACACACACACACACACAAGCATGCCACTTTTTATTATGTACATCAGTGACATTGATGTTTTTGCTCTCTCTTTCTCTCTCTCTCCCTCTCTCGCTCTCCCTCTCACTCTCTCTTTCATTCTTTCTCTCTCCAGACTGCAGACAACAAAGGCCCTCAGGAGCGCAAGCCTAGGGCGGTCCGTCCGGCTGGCCGTCTCTGCACAGAACTGCACCGTCACCTGACCACAGACCGGCGGGAGCCAGACACGGAGGAGGAGGAGGCGGCCGAAGAGGACGAGGAGGAGGACAGCGAGTCCGACGAGGAAGATGGCGATGAGGCGGAGGAGGAAGAAGAGGAGGAGGAGGAGGAAGAGGAGGAGTCCTCGGGCAGCGAGGGCGAGAGCTGTACCGCGGAGAAGGTCCCCCGGGGGCCCCCGGCACCTCCCCCCAAGCCGCAGTTCTCGTCAGAGCGTGAGCTGCACTCGGTGGTGGAGCTGGTGAAGTACATGCACACCTACTGCCTCCCCACGCGCAAGCAGGCCAGCTGGGACCGCAAGGAGCGCGAGCACGCAACCTCCTCTGCCTCCACTCGCCGGACCACGCCCTCCGCCAGCGCTTCCGGCGCCTTCCAGCGGAGCGCCGCTTCCACCGCCTGCCACAAACCAGCCGCGGGACAGGGCACGAGCGCGCCGCGCCCACGGTTGGCATTCACGCGGCAACGGGAGGTGCGGGCATACTCACTGCTGAAGGAACTCCTGCAGGCCGTCAGCCCCGTGGACGTCACCAAGCCCTACCGCATCCACAGCGCCCCCTACTCCGCCGGCAGCACAAAGACTACCTCCAATGGCGCCAGTGCACTGCAACAGGTCCTGCACGCTGCCACCTCCACCACCACTGCCCCAGCCTCCCCACAGACGGCCCATGGCCCCCGGAAAAGCCCGGAACTCGAGGCGGAGCTGGCGGAGGAAGAGGTGGAGGCGGACACCTCCTTCTCAGTGCGGCGCTCTCGCCGGCTCGCCTCCTTCCCCAGTCGCTTCGCCAAGAGGTCGCGACCCACCCGGGTCCCGTCCAACCCCATCCCTGCGTGCACGTCCATGGCCGCCCCCACACCTACCCATGATCCTCCGCAGGTCTCCATGGAGATAGCCACAGGTTTGAAGGACTGCGCCCAGAAGATCCCAGAGTGCAGCGGCAACCCTCTTTGTGACAGCGGTAAGATGCCTCGCCCACCAGCACAGACAGAGAGGCTAGGCGGCCATCTTGGATACTCTATTTTTATATTTGTCTGTCTGGATGTCCGTCTCTGTGTCTCTCTCTTTTTTTTTCTCTCTCTCTCTCTCTCTCTCTCTCTCTCTCTCTCTTTCTCTGTGTGTGTGTGTGTTGAGACTGCAGAGATCAGATTCCTGCAGCTGCACAGAGCCCTCTCCAGATAACATGACTCAACTCTGCAGTGAAACGAGCAGGAGCCTGAACAGTGCAGACAAAGCATACAACACAGCATATGGCAGCCCAGCCTCCATTAGCCGCGCTTGGCAATGCACAGCCATACGCCAGCTCTGTCAGAGAGCTCAGCGCTTCCAATGTCCCTTCTATGCTCTGAATCCTTGAACACTTAACTGGCCAAAAGGGCTTGGGGAGGGGGGGGAGGGGGGGGGGCATTAGCATTCAGCCTCTGAATCATACTTCCCTACTCCAGTCGGTGCATTTTTTTTTTATTTTGCTCGGCGGAGATGATGTTCCTCTAATCCTGTGTCTTTTTTTCCCCTTTGCAGAGAATAGATCCTGCCTCTGCCTTCCGCTTACTCCCAAATCCTCAGGGTAGGTGTCTCTCTCTCACACACACACACACACACACACACACACACATGCGCACACACACACAGACAAGCACAAACAAAAGTGGCATCTGCACTAAAGCATTTTGGTTTGGACGTCTCCATCAATATAAAGAAGCAGAGAGATCCACCAGAAATTCTGCTTTTGTCCCACAGCTTCCTACAGCACTTTAAAAGCTCACATAGTGACACTGTTCTAAAAATAGATCAAAACACCGCAAAGCTGCAAGGCCGCACTGGTAATTACAGATGCTTTTAGGGGGAGGGGGGTAAACAACTAAACAAAAAAAGTGCTTTGTTTTAGGATTGTGTGGGTGACTATGGAAGCATATAAGACCAGTCAAACATGTCTGAATTAACGCTAAAGTCTTCAAGCAATAAGGTCCTCACTCACTGCCCATCAGTCCCTTGATTTCAGTTTATTTTTCTCCATCTCTCCCCTCTCTTCTCTCTCTCTTTCTCTCTCTCTCTCTGATCAGAGACTCGCAGTATGCCAACAAGCCCTTTGAGGCGACACTCAGCGTGGAGCTGTGTGGCACAGCAGGTAATATTTATTTATTTATTTGTTTGTTTGTTTGTTTGTTAATGGCTCTGATGTTACAGAGGTTTCCCCCAGTTTTCTGTTGATGTTACAGTATATATAGGGCCTTCCTGGCATCTCTTCCTGATTATGCAAACAGTGCGCCCCATGTGGCAGAGGACTGGTACTGCATTTTGGTCGAGTGTTGAGAGCACAAGCCGATCAGTGAACAGAGCAGGCTGAAAGTGGTGACATTCAACACAAGCGGTAGCAATTTGTTAAAGCGGAAAATATCTGTCAATCGTATTCCAATACATAGGTTCCAGGTGCTTTGCAGAAATGCTGTTTACAGATCGATCAGCACTGTTAGAGCTGCTTCCAGCATTAGTTGCTATGGAAGTGTTTGCCCCCATTTACACTGTTATGCGAGCATATAGTTCCCGGACTCTGTTTACCACCGCACACACGGTCCTATGTTAGGTTGGGGTAATGGCACTGCAAAAGTTGGCGGTCTGAGAACACCTGAAATGAAAGGATGTGAAGGCGTTTGGTGCATCAGGCTATGTGTTGAAGGAGGTGGAAGATGTCCCAGTATGTGCAGCATTGGACTTGGACTTCTTGTCAACAGGTTGGGTTGAAATGCAAACAGACTAATGCAAAAAACATTGCAGTGGAGCTGGTGGTCTGCCAGTTGTAGTGTGGGTTTTGGGTTTTGGCACCTGCTTTACACACCCCTCTCTCTCCCCTCTTACACACACATACAGACACACTAAAACACACACACACACACACACTTTTCACTGTCACAGCTGGATAGAGCATCTGCGCAGTTGTTTGTTGTCGACTTTGAACCAGACTCTCTACGGATTCGTTTTTAGCTCTTTGTTAAATGCAGGTTCTCCTGGCAGAGCTCCCATTGGATTGCTGCTAGCTTCATGTGATTTTGTGTCTTTGTGAGGCAGTAGGAGAGTATTTATGTAACAGGAGGCATAATCTAAGCTGGTGACTCATGGTGTGTGTGTGTGTGTGTGTGTGTCTGTGTGTGTGTCTAGGCCTGACTCCCCCGACCACCCCGCCTCACAAGCCCGTGGAGGAGGAGCTCTTCAAGCCCTCGACGTCCCCGCCCTCCAGGGGCTTCCTGTCGCGGCCCCATGGCCGGAAGCTTCCAGAGCAGACGGAGCTGTATGCGCAGCTCCAGCGCATGGGCCACGCTGCTGGCGGCAGCAGCAGCGGCACGGTTCTGGGCCCGCTCCGTCTGGGCTCCCTGCGCTCCTACGGCGACCACGACTACTGCCTGCTCAACCTGGTGGAGAGCCGCAAGCGCCCGGCCTCCGTCCTCCTGACCCCCACCAGTCCACTGGCCTCCATCACCAACACCGTCGCCCCGGGAACCGCTACCGCTGCCCCTCTGGAGGCAGAGAAACAGGTGGCACTGGAGGAGGGGGGCAACAGGCTTTGCCCCAACCCGCCTCAGCAGCAGCCGCAGGGTTGCGAGTTGAAGGAGGCAGAAGGCCGGCGGCCAGCGAGTTGCTCGTCTCCGCCACAGGCACTCACGGCGAGGAACGTGGACGAGGACATGGGGCCACCCGTGCCGCGCTCACCGTCTCCCGGGAACGTGCATCCCACCGCTGTCTGCTGCGAACCCCACTCCCCTAACAGCAGTGTCAGCTACAGGTACAGGAACACACATACACACACACACACACACACACACACACACACACTTAACACATTCTTAACTTCACCACCACCACTGATTCTGACTGACCATTTGACTAATCATTCCCAAAGTGATGTTTGCATTTTCTAACATCTGTTTGTGTGTGTGTGTGTGTGTGTGTGTGTGTGTTTGTGTGTGTGCACGCGTGCTCATTTGTAGTTGTGAAAACTCTGAGACTTGCCATGCAGACAAACAGCGAAACAAAGCCAAGACCGGACAGCAGAATGACGTAAGTATACCCATTCACTGTTAACAGGTAGTCTGAGTGTGTAGATCTGCCTGGGTATATGTCTGCTGGTGTTGGTTCTCACTAATCTTTGTGTGTCTGTGTGTGTGCGTGTGTAGGATAACTGCCGGGTGTTCTACATTCACAACCTACCCAGTAGCGTGACCCAGAACATGCTGCGCAAACGCTTTGAGGCATTCGGTGACCCTGAGGACTGCAAAGTGGTCATCAAAAACGAGTATGCATCATCTTGCGTGTGTGGATACCCATCCAGCCCCCCCGCCACCCACCCAACCCCACACACACACACACACACACACACACAACCACAACCACAACCACATATTTAAAACCATTAATTTTTCATTACTGGTATTTTACTGCAGTTGTAGTGGAGTCTAATCAGCGTGTGTGTGTGTTTGTGTGTGTGGTGTCGGTTTGTCTGCGACTGTCAGTAGGGAGCGCTGTGGCGTGATCACCTTCAGGAAGGGACAGAGCGGTGTCCCTCAGCGGTACCGGACAGGGTTCCAGAGCAATGGCAATGGATCACGCCGGCTCAGCCGGAAACGCTACATAGATTTGGGTAAGAACCATGAGATAGCCATTGAAAGGACCAGACCTGTAAGGCTAACATGTTTAGTTTAAGTTTAATTATGTTTAGTTAATGTTAGTCTATTTCAATGGTCTCATAACTTGAATAAAGTTTAGTCATTTTGGGTGTCAGATCTCCTCTTTGGGCTGGGTGCTAATATCTTGTGTGTGTATTTGTGTGCACGCACAGATGAGGCAGGCCCTGGCCCCGTCAAGAGCAAGTACGACTCACTGGACTTTGACACCCTGCTGAAGGAGGCCCAGAAGAGCCTGCACCGCTGACTGGCACCCAGCCTTACGCCACTCGTCCGCGTCGATCGCAAACGGCCCAGTTTTCCTGCTCCTCCCTCCGGCTCCGCCCGTCCACACGTGGCCTGGCTGACTGACCCCCCGCCTCCGCTGGTCTGACCCAGCCAGGCCCGACCAAGCCTCAGTCCAGCTAGCAAGGCACCACTTAATGTTTACATTTTCAACATTGGAATAAGACTTTGTCAAGAGTCAAGTCAAGACTTGACTCTTTCTCCTGAGGACAACATTTCCCAGGACGACAAAGGGCAGGAGAGGATATGGGAGGATTTTTTTTTTTTTTTTTTTTTTTTAAAGAGGAAAAGAGAGAGAACAAACAAACAAACAAAACTAAACTAAAAGAACAAACGTGGACTAATCAAAGGAGAAGTGAAAGAAAAAACACTGAACACGAATGCTGCTTCCTCTGTGTGTGTTCCAAACGTCATTGTTGCCACCTTATTGCTAAAGGCCGAGGTCTCTGTATCAACCCTGTGTTCACTGTACCACCTGTGTGTGTGTGTGTGAGAGAGAGAGGGCACGTCCATTTTGTATCCCCTCTTCCTCTTGTATTCCTAAGCTATTGGCTGGGTCGTGGGGTGTGCTCCTGCGCTAATTTGTCATAACGTAGATATAAATATTAGCAACCTGTTGATGTTCAACTGTGTGTGTGTGTGTGTGTGTGTGTGTGTGTGTGTGTGTGTGTGTG
>JAGFZM010000287.1:126919-137536 GCA_017657215.1 Limnothrissa miodon | reverse complement strand
TGTGTGTGTGTGTGTGTGTGTGTGTGTGTGTGTGTGTGTGTGTGTGCTTTTTAAAAGTAAGAAAAAAAGTGAACCTAAATCATGATGTAGAGTTTACAAATTACAAAAAGAGACAAAAAAGTTCTTACTGTTAAGAGGAAAAAAAAAACAAAAAAATAACAAGAATCAGCTAAGATTAATCTGTATGTGCTTCCTTGAGTTTCCTTCTATGCACTCGAGTGGGTATGTGCTTCTTCTAGGTTCACCCATATAAGAGCTCAGGGCTGAGCTGCTGGCTGAGCAGGGTTGTCTCTCTCACTCACACAAACACACACTATACACACTACAAAAAAAAATCTGTGTGGATTTTGGCTAGATTTCAATACACATGGTATTGGTCTGCGATTGGCTAATGCAGTCGTCTTTGATAATACCAATTGGCAGATTCATTTTTTCCCAGTCCCGCCACAGAGTTGCCCTTCCACACACGCCACAGAATTGCCCTTCCACACACACACACAAACACCTTTGAATGTAGTACTAGCTTTAGCCATGTTGTTCTGAGCCCAGTGAGAGAACAGTTGCCTGTGAAGCCAGCAGCCATGCCCCTTGAAGACTGCAACTGAGTCCTTTGAGCCAGAATGGCATCTTGGACCCAAATGGGTTAACTGTGCAGCCTGTCGGGAAGCTGAGAGGTCAGTGAATGGTCAGAGGGGGAGCAAGTGGTCCCCCGGTCTGACTAAAGGGAGAATACCTCACGCCTCCAAAGCTGCAGAGAATACCCCTCCTTTCCCCCTCCCCTCCTCTCAGAGACGTGATCTCTGCACTGTTTACATCCCTTCCTTTTCTCTGATCTCGTTTTTTAGCAGCATCACACACACCCCTCCCTCAGATGGGTTGAGGGTCTCTTTTGCGGGTTTTTCCTTTTTTTTTCTAGTTCTTGTCTTGTGGCTAAAACAAAATGATGATAATAATAATATTGATAATAATAATAATCCTTTTTCTATGTGTGCAGTCTTTTCTAAATGACAACAACAAAACAAATCTGTAACATGTATATCCCATGTGTGTCGTGTCTGTGTCTTGTGACGTGATTGGTCGGGAGGGGACACACCCACTGTGGTGGTTGCTGAGAGTTGAAGGCTTTTCTCTCCCAGCTCTCCATCTTTTGTTTTCTTCAGGGGTGCCCCCTTCCCCCAGTCCTAAGTTGTGAACTCTGTAAAGTGTGCACGTATGTACGTCTCTGTGCGTTTGTGGGAGAGCGAGAGAGTGAGAGAGAGGTTGTGTTGGGGTAGCTGTGCATTGCTCCCTCCAGGCATTTCCTTTCTTTTGGATTTAGTTTGTTTTTGTTTAGTTTTTTTCTTCCTTCAAGAAAAAGTAATAATCCCTTCTTCACCCCTCTTCAGCTACACAAACATACTGAATGTTTACATCTCTGATATCCCTGTTGGAGCTGGCCAGAGCACCACTCATTGAGCACAGACGCCTTATACAGTGGTACCGTCGCTCCCTCCACCACACCCACCCTGTAGGGACGTGCCTTCTGGGCCTGTCCGCCAGGCTTCGTCCGGGGCAAAGCGACGGTGGCTAACATTTCCGGGCATCCCTCACAGACTTGTGAATTCAGCTCCACTGGTCTGGTGCCATGGTCATCTACAACCAGGGCCCCAAACCCAGCTGAAGGGGTGGCTTGTGGTTGTTGTAGTTGTACACTAACTATATGAGTTTAAAAAAAACAACAACAACTGTGTGCTGGTTTACATGCATATATTTAGATATATAATGTGTACATAGCACCGTGTCCAGCAAAAGGAAAATAATATTGGAAGTGTGCTTTGGAGCAATATGGAAGTGTGTGTGTGTGTGTGTGTGTGTGTGTGTGTGTGTGTGTTTGTATTTTGAAGGACGCAATACAGGAACACTGAGATTTGCAGAAGGGAAATTTATGTGCAGATAATGTCAGAAGTGACACACTGGTGTAAAAAAGTAATCCCTTTAGAAAACTTTTTTCCTTTTTACTTTTTTTTCTTTAATATGTTTTATGCAATTAAGATGCAATACATAATATATTTCGTCTCAAAGACGAGGGGGTTTTATTTGAGATGTTATGTTATTTTGGGATAGAGATCCCGTACTGTAAAATCTCTAACTTGAAGACTGCTGTAGGCGAAAGCAAACAAAACAGAAAATACCCTTAAATAACAAATATAACCAAAGCACTTAAGCAGTACCCCTGTCATAAGATCCACCTCCTAAGAGAAAAAAAGGACACAAAACATAGCCCCTGAAAATGAGACATACTGACACTTTTTTGTTGTTTTTTTTTAAGAAGAAGAAACTGTACAGTATTGCCACATTTTGATGGTACATATGTCAGTCATACACAATGGAATGTCTGTCTGTGCACAGTCATATATATATATTATCATGTATGCCCCCTAGTGTTTGAAGGACTGAGGGTGTGGGGGCAGGGTTTGAGTGGGGGGTGGAAGAAGACTGGGCAGCGTTTGTCGTCACAGTCACAAACGCACATACACACATGTACACGCAGACATGCGCACACACACATACACACACATATACACGCACATGGCTGTGAAGATAGCAGAATAGAGATGGCCAGGTGATATTTAGTGTGTGAGCCTTAAATACAATAGGGGAAGACAAAGCTATCTACAGCTTTATCAATATAGTCCTATCTCCTTTAAATCAAAAATGGAAAAAAAAATCTGTGTTTTTCTTAATTATTGAAGTAATTTAACTTTTCAATACAGCCATATTCTAAAGGTATATACATATATTATATATATATATACATATAAAAATCTCTCTATATATTTGTGTGTTTGTGTAGATAAATATAGAATATATAATTTCTTATAGAAAGTGTTGATGTTGACCATTCTGTTCAGTGTTTTTTTTATTTTTTTTCCCAAACATTTCAGTAATGCTGTCTGTGTGTGTATGTATGTATGTGTGTGTATGTGGTTAGATGATCCAAAACAAGAAGTAATAACTATTTGAGAATAGACTTCCAAAGGGAACCCTGTATGAACGCAATACATCTTCCCATACTTTTCATTTTTAAAAGGACTGACATTTTTGTTTTTGCTATTGTTTTTTGTTTTGAACAGAAAATGACCAAAAATAATATTTAATGGGTTAGTAAACCACAAATAAATCTCTGGATTTATTTTCTACGAATGTCACAATTAAACTGTGTGTTCTGGAGTTGATTGTTTTTTTTTTTGTTTGTTTGTTTGTTTATCTCTCTCTCTCTTTTTATTGTGTGTTTGAGTTGTGTGTTTAGTACAGTAATAAATCAAAACAGTGAGATATAAATTTCTTTTTTATATGTTGTCTACAACCTGGAGAAACATTCACCCCCCTTACCCCACACACACCCTAAGATGATTGCAATATTAGAAAGGCAAAGCCATGTTTATGTAAACTCATGATCATGATCTAGTGGGATTCTGTGTTTATTACCCATCACTTACTGGTTATATATATATATATATATATATATATAGCACCACCAGACCACCATGTTTTGTTTTGCTTTGTTTGTGTTTGCTTTTTAAATTAATAATCTGGATTGAGGCAGGCTGTGTGATTTAGAGGGGGCAACTTGTGTGTGTTTGATTGATCTTTTGAAGGTGATAATGAATGGAAAAGGGCATATGTTTTTTTTTTTTTTTTTTTTTCAGTTTTCCCAATTTCTTCTCATTTTGTTTTCTTTTTCCTTCTCCTTGGGATATTTACATCTACTGACTATCGCATTGATTTTTTCCCCTTTTTTAACTTAGGTTTTGGTACACAGTGAATACTGCTAGTGAGATTTTATATTTTTACATATATTTGGTTTTATTTTGAGTTGGTTCTTTTTTATTTATATGCCACTTAGCTTGGATGTATTTTAAAGTTGTTTGTTTTTCTTTCTCAGTACTGTGTGATTTCATATGTTGAGAATGTGCAGAAAAAATGCATTTCAGTATTTTTGAATTGTTAAAATCTAGTTTCATAGATACAAATTATCTATATAGTGGAAATTATCTGTTATATTTTAATTCGTGTACATAGTTTTAAAAAGAAGAGTGTGTCTTCTTGAAACTGCATACATGTCTCTTCTGAGATTGTTTACATTATTCAAATGTAGAGAGAATCCTCATATACTGTAAAAAGTACATATATCCATCGATTTGCCTCCAAAAATAAAAATCCTAATGAACATCTTTTTTTTTTGTAGTCCTTGATGCCTACAAGTTTAAACGTGCAAGTATTATTTTTGACTCTTGCTCAATTTAAAAATCTGTTAAATCAGTGGTGGAAAAGCTCTTGGCCTGTTAGAAGATATTGGGTGGGTGGGAACTTTGTTTAGATTTTAAACCTATTCTCCCTTAAGTTTCACTTTGCTTATCAGAGACTTAATAGAACCTTCCCAAAGCAATCCAAAACATTTGAAGGGTATTGAGTGGAGGAACAGTCAGAAAAGAAACATCCTCCCACACCGTAATTTTCCAAATGCTTACTGGTGCTTGTTTATAAGTAACTTTATATCTTTTGATGTAAATCTATTCATACATGTTTTGTTTTACTTATTTGTTTTATTCAAAACCAGTCCTCTGTGGCTAAAATATAGGTGTGATTAATAGGCGGGGTTGGGAAGTATGCAAATTTGATTAGATTACTTTTTGTTTGCATCTGACCTGAGCTTCACACATGGAGAGGTTTATATTCTGGACATCACTGTATCTGTTCCCAGCCTTTAGTTTGACCAACTGATTATAATTAAGTCATCTAATTTCATCTAATTATATAGATACATCTTCGCCCCATTCCATCTCACAGAGCACTGATGTGCACAAGTCAAACCAAAACGGCAGGACTTTTCTCTGAGGCTGGACGTTTCCTCCACCACAACTGAAAACAAAAAGCATTTTGATAAGGAGCTTTTTCCAGTTCTGTGTTTGTCAACAGTCAGTGCCCAGTGTAACCGGAAATCCCTTCTGTGGATGGGAATGTGTTGTATTGTGAAATATTCCCTGGAATTAACACAGCAGGAAGCTGAGGGAAAGACTCCCCCCCCCCCCCCCCCAGCAGATTGCAGCAGTCTCTCTCACAATGCTTGCGTACTGCAACTCTGCCCCCATCCCGCCTGTCCCTCTATATCAAACACGTTGTGCAGACATGGGACATGATGTAAGAGGATTTTGATTGGCTGTAGTAGCCGCCAGCCAGCCAATGGTCATTCGTCTTTCTCTCTGTGTGCAGCAGTGGTTGTGGTGGTGGGGGTGATGCTTCAGCTTAGGAGTTTGATCGCGGTTGCCCTAGATAGCTGTTCTTGCAGTGATATAAAGAGAGAGAGAGAGAGAGTGAGAGACAGACTCAGTGAAGGAAGACTCTCTCTCTCTCTCTGTGTCTGTGTGTTGGGCTGTGCAGTGATTAAGACATGTCTGCTGGTTAATCGTGTCTCCTAAGAAGCCAGTGGCTGTCACACTCCACTGGGCTGGGCTTCAGCTGTCAAAGCACTCATGCTTTACTGCCTCTCTTTGAGCTCTGTGTGTGTGTGTGTGTGTGTGTGTGTGTGCGTGTGTGGTGTGATGAGTCCCCGCCTCTCGCTCTTTAACTCCAAAAATGGGTAAAACCTCCCTCCTCAGTGTGAGGCTGCATTTGTGTGTGTAGCGCATGATCAATGCAGTAACGGTCCTGATGACATCATGTTTGATGACATCGCTGTGGTGACGTCACAGCTGGCTAGAGGATGCTGACGCACTGGATCTGAAAGTGCGTTCGAATGTCAGTGACGCAGGGCTGGTAGCCTGCCCCTCTCCTATTAGCCAATCAGCACGGATTCCTCTCTGATTACAACACCAGCACACACACTACCCCTCCCACATGGGTGAAGTTTTGTAAGAGGTTATGTATGGGCCCCCTGGGGATAGGGAATTGCCTGCACACACACACACACACACACACACACACACACACACACACACACATTGTCATGTGAGAAATGTAGAGGTGAAATGTTCACTTGCTTGCAGCGCTTCATGATAAAGGGACACCTTGACACATGTAACAACTAGGATTTATTGCTTTATTTCCTCTGTGTGGTTTTAAGTGTGTGTGTGTGTGTGTGTGTGTGTGTGTGCACACTCGTGTACTGTATGCACATGCTCACGAATCAGCACACTGAATAGTGAGGTCTGATAGATATTTGTATTCATCACTCGCACGCACATCATGGTTAATGAAAGAAGCGCAGGCTGACAGATTGCACTACAGATCTACCATGAGAAGGAAACACTGGTTCATACATAATGCCACAGTTGTATTAAAGGATCCCAGTTGAGCTCCCCCTCACTCTAAGTCCCTTTTCACAGAAGCGCTGAGGCTGTAAGCCATGCAATTTACAGATCCCTGACTGCCCCTAGTGGCCGCTGCATGGACTCACAGCTGCTCTTACTCCAGCGGCTTGTGTGTGTGGTTTTGGAAGCTGCTCTGAGCCCCAGGGAGTTTGGCTGGTCCCTCCACCACACAGCTGCTTCCTGTCTGTCTGTCTCTCTGTCTCTCTGTCTGTCTGCCTGTCTACGTCTGTCAGTCTCCCCGTCTGTGCATCTACACTCCTGATATCACCAAGTAGGATCATCCAAGGATGTTGGTAGACCATAAACATAACAATAAACTTTCCATTAACATAAATAAGATAAGAAACTGAATAACTGATTGAATGAATGAAAGAATGAACGAATGAATAAATGAATGAATGAATGAATAAATAAATAAATAAATGAATGAAGTCGTCTGGTCGGTCCTGCCTGTGCCCCGTGGCGGGGGAGAAGAGTCTGACGGAGCGGGCAGCAGCGTCAGGGGTGCGGGGTGGGGTGGGGGGGGTCAGAGCTGAAAGTGCTCAGCTGATGCAGCAGGTCTTGGTCTCGGCTTGAGGAGCCTGGGCGGGACCTGCATATGTAGAAAAGAGAGAGAGAGAGAGCTTACAATCTACCACAAGGAAGGAGTTAAGGCCGTTGGCTACAACACGGTGGATTTACGCTGGATTACCATTCAGAAGGTTCTACAGTGTCCATTTAAGTCCTGGCGAATTAAACAATGGTTTGTTTAAGGTCTCTCTCATCTCTCTCTCTCTCTCTCTCTCTCTCTCTCTCTCTCTCTCTCTCCCTCTCTCTCTCTCCTGATGTCTCACCTTTTTTCGCTGCGAGGGCCTCCTCCTTGGCCTTCTTCTCCTCCTCTATGGCAGCCAGCTTGGCCTCGTGGATCTCTTTCAGAGCGTTCCATTCCTTGCGGTTGTTCAACAGGCGGTCGAGCATGGGCGTGATCTCCTCATGGAAGCGGGAAAACTCCTGAGGAGGACAATGGAGGATGGAGACAAGAAAGAAGAGAGAAGGTTAAGGGTCAAAGTTCATGTTAGGAGTCTAGCAAACAGATGAGTCAGAGGGAGCCATAACCGTGGTGACGATGACCTGAATGACTTCTCTCTACCTCTGTTCAGGAGAGCACGGTGGTGTATATGTGTGTGTGTGTGTGTGTGTGTATGGGGTGTCTGTGTGTGTAATGTTCCATGTGAGTCAGCAGGCCAAACAACCCACAGCAGAGGTCACATCTGGGAACAACAAGAACATGAAAAACAGAAATGTGCACTGCATGCTCTCACACTCACCTTGTAGACAAAAGCGCAGACAAAATCAATGAAACCACACTGCAGCTTGGGTAAGTCATCTGCCTTGTTCCTGTCCATCATGGGCTATGAAAATCACAGAAAGATGAGTGTGTGTGTGTGTCTGTGTGTGTGTGTGTGTGTGTGTGTGTGTGTGTGTGTGTGCAGCAGGTACACCTGTGGTACACTTCCACAGTCTGTGTGTTTATGATGGTCATTAACTGAACAAAACTAGTTTGCAAGTTAAGGTTTTTCTCTTACAGAGTTTTTTTCCTCCCTCAAACACTCCCCCCTTCCATGGAGGCACAGATGTTCTCTCTTTCTATCTCTCTCTCTCTTATCCTTCTTATCCTCTATCTGTCTGTTTCTCTGCATTTCATTACCCAAAAACCTGTTATTTCAAATTAATTTTGTGTTATCAAACCATATTCAGAAACGGTAAATAATAATCCTAACAGTCAATCCTATCCTATCCTCTCTATCTCTCTCTGATGATGTCTTACAATGGGGTTCTGCTGTAGTACGCTCCTCTCCAGGTCACCCTGCTCCCAGAACTCTGCTGCCACAGACAATGCCACCTAAAGGTGAAGAGATGCACTGACATCATCATCATCATAATAAGAAAAATTTGTCAGCCAGGATAGGTCATTAATTTTCGGGTCTGAGTAACAATAACTGGTTTTTAAATACCACAGAATAAAGTGTGTGTGTGTGTGTGTGTGTGTGTGTGTGTGTGTGTGTGTTCTGTGATAAAGCTGAGGCGGCATCAGGGTGTAGCAGAGAAAAGGTCACAGCCGCCCGCTCTGATGGAGGTCAGTCTCCCGACCCCCACCTCCACCACCAGAGCCCTCAGGAGAGATGGGGGCTGGAGTCACAGAGATACACACTGCAGCCTATTCCACTTAGTGCTGAATCAGCAATGACATGGAATACTGGTGGAATAGACGCCTGTGTGTGTGTGTGTGTGTGTGTGTGTGTGTGTGTGTGTGTGTGTGTGAGAGAGAGGGAGAGAGAGAGAGAGAGAGAGAGAGAGAGAGAGAGAGAGAGAGAGAGAGAGAGAGAGAGAGAGAGAGAGAGAGAGAGAGAGAGAGAGAGTAGTACCTTGCTCTGAACCTCCCAGGGTTTAGCAATGGCCGACAAATCACATGCCGTCATCATCATGGCCCTGGCAGAGTGATAGCATAAGATAGATAGAGTAATTAATAGAGAGAACAACAGAGCAATAGAGCAATAGAGACAATGGTTGAGAGAGAGAGAGAGAGATAGAAAGAACAGAAAAAATCTATAAAAAGGAGCGAAAGTCTAACCCTAAACCTAATATGCTCCATTCCATCATCAGAACAAGTGTGTGTGTGTGTCTGTGTGTGTGTGTGTGTGTGTGTGTGTGTATCAAGAATGTGCTGCTAGGCTGGCATAATCCCTATTCTATACTTTAGCTAATACAGAGTGGCTTAGAACTGGAGGCTGGAGCCCTGATCTGTAATGTGGGTCATGATTGGTGAGATTTTATTCACTCACATGACAATCTCCTTCCGAGTCGTCTCCAACTGCATGTACTTGATCCACTCATTTTTATCTTCATAGGTTTTGGACTGATCCACAATCTTCTGGAACATGGTCCTCTTCCTGCATGTGTGTGTGTGTGTGTGTGTGTGTGTGTGTGTGTTAGGGGGAGGATTGTAGAAAAGAAAGTCTCCATTTTACATCTGTCTCTCCAAGCACAAATCACACAAACACAAAGACAAACACACATACATGCACACACGCGTACACACACACACACAAATAATGAGGAGCCCTAGGGTGAGAGGAGAGAAGTGAATTAACTCACTTGAAGTACAGAGCAAGGTCAGTGGCAATGATGGCGATATCCATCAGATGAATGACAAGCTCATGTTGCCTCCTGTTGAGGTTCTGGTAGATGTTCATGCTCTGTGATTCAGAAAGAAAGAAAGAAAGAAAGCAAGAAAGACGGAAAGAAAGAAGGAAAGAAAGAAAGAAAAGGCCCTTTTAACGTTCTTAAGAAATGTAATCAAATGTTGATAACACTTTATAATAACAAAAAGTAGTCATTAAAAAGTAGTTACCAAACCAGAATTAGCTATGAACATATCCTTATTGTACCAACATTTCAAAACACATTAATGTTTATGAAAGACAGTGTGTATGTTTTTGCTAATTTGATTTTGATGAGTGACAAATCTGATTTTACAGCTTTATTAGCTCTTGGTGTAAACACACAGTAGGGAATGCTGTGTTTTATCTCTGTCTGTATAGAGACAGAGCACTAGTACTACGGCAACATGGGGAATATTATTCTGTGCAGATTGCAGAAGCCTTTGCCAGGGTGCATGTCTGATGTAACCCTGATGTAATATGAATTTACACAGATTGTCTCTCTTTCCTTCCTTTTTTCCCTTTCTCCTCTCAACTCCCTTTCTTTCATTTTATTCATTTCCTTTTCTGTCCTTTTCTGGTCTATCTGTCTTTGTGTGTCTTCCGCTTGGATGGGCCATGCGTGAATGGCTCACCTCCTCTCGCAGGAGGGTTTTGCCAAACTCCAGATGGTGCCTCTCTAGGATGGACGACCCGTGCAGCTTTGCCAGGGGGTTGCCAGACCTGAGGAGACGATCACAGAGCTAAATCACAACCTCATGCAATAGAAAAAATGATGTGTGTACACAAATGATGATTTGTGTATGTGTGTGTGTGTGTGTGTGTAGGTGTGTGTTTGTTTGTATTAGGTAGACATACAGAGGACATTGTCCTGCTTACTTCATCTGGTAGAGATTGTTGGTGCCGCGGTGGTCAATATCATGGCATAGGCCAGCCGTTACCATGGCCATGGTCTCCAGATCTGTGTAGTAGCGTTTCAGTTGACCTGTCTGAGGTGTGACAGGGAGACAGAATCTAAGCTACCAGAATAAAGCTACTAGATGCACACACACACACACACACACACA
>JAGFZM010000287.1:94497-117721 GCA_017657215.1 Limnothrissa miodon | reverse complement strand
ACACACACACACACACACACACACACACACACACACACACACACACATTCACACACTGAACCAAGATATGAGAAACCAATTTAACACCAGCCATTACTGACTTTACAGTGCAATGGATTTTTGTCTCGCTTCCACGCCGTTGATCAAGGGCTAGCTCCTAAGACAAGATCATCAATCACTCTGATTCGCCCAGTAAGAAATAACAATGGGCTCTGGCCCAAAATCGTCTTCGTTTGGCCCTGGTGTGGCGTAGTCACGGCACACCTTAGTCTGACCAAATCCGGCTAACCCAGATTGTTTACCTGCATGAAACAACACCAGTGTGAAGGTCTCCTTCAGGCTTAATTACACAAACATTAGGGCACTTCTCATTCTCATCTAATACAATAATGAGAATTTTACATACTTCTATTGTGGCTTTTCCTGTAAAAAATCAACGAAACAGAACATCTTTTAGCATTTAAAAAAACCTTCTAAGTCAATTTGCGATGAATTTACAGAAATTAATTTTAATCTTTTTTGATAATCTGATTGAAATAGCATTTTGACATTACTTGACTTGACATTACATTAGTATATATAAAAACAATAAAAAAAATTCTTCTTCCACTTCTAAACGTTGAATTGGGCAAAATGTCTGACAAAAATGCAAATATTTCAATTAGTGGCTGTCATGGCAAACTTACAAGAGGTGTACTTCTATTATGGCATGACAGCATCACAAACCTACAAGAGATGTACTTCTATTATGGCATGACAGCATTACAAACCTACAAGAGGTGTACTTCTATTATGGCATGACAGCATGACAGCCTGTAATAGAAAATTGTGTATACTAAGACTGCCCTCTTGTGTCACAAAATGGCACTGCACCTTTCTGTTTCTCAAAGCACCCCAAATGGCCATGTCAGGTCATGCGCAGAGTGACAGCACTACACACAGAGGTGGAATGGCCATCTGGCATACAGGGACAAATCCCTGTGGACCAGTGAAGCAACACAGGAAAATGGATAACACTTTTTCAAGCTTTTTCTGCTTAGTTCTAGCCCTGTAGTTGGTGCTGCAGACTAGCTAAAGGCCAAATGTCTCTCTTGGGAAACCTGGCTAAAGGTGTCTGAGTGCACCATAGTGCAACTGGTAGCATCCCTTACATAGGTACTAAAAGGTGACCCTCACCTGCGTCACATCTTTTACGTTGACCATCTTCTTGGTGGTGGCCACATGGCCCACGATGCCCATGTCCAGCGGGTAGACGATCTCGCTATCTGGTGGCACCAGGCAATCCTCGAGCGTGGAGTTCTTCTGCACATTGAAGAGGCGGGTGGCCAGCTCAGCCACGCCGTTGCGCTGCCGGTACATGAAGAGGCTCATGCGGTCGGCGCGCAACAGGAAGCTCAAGTGGCGCATCAGGTTGAAGGTGGCCTTCTCCATCTTGATGTCCTCCTGGATGTCACGAATCAGGTCGAACACAATCTCGCTCTCCTCTACTGAGGTGAGCGCATGGTAGGTGCTGATGTCCACCTTAGCACTCTTGCCACCCAGCAAGTCGGAGATAATTTTCGGACGGAAATTGGCATCATAGTATTCCTTAGCAAAAGCTGGGTTGCTGTCCAGGAACTTCTCGGCCACGTCTTTGTCCACCATTTTCTTCTGTGTTTCTTTGTGTCCTCAAGGAGAATGCAGAACTTGGAGCCTGGAGAGCTAACCCACAATCCTGTGCCCTGCTGTCAGTCTGCAGGTAGACAGAGGATGGGGGATTAACAAGATTGTTTTAAACAGGGGTGTGTGCTCCTAATCCTGTATCCTATTATGTCTTGGGATTATGAAATTTACATGCATGAGGCAGAGACAGACACACCTGATGGACGTTCACTTGAAATAACACTCTCGATGAAGTAATGGACTGTCTTGAAAAACAGTCTTTCTTGAAATGACCAGATGATTAAATATCTTAACTCTCTAAATATCTAACTAACTATCTAATACACACTGCCTCTTCTTTTCTCTGCATTTCTTTATTACAGTTTTTTTCTGATTGCTTAAACACATTTTTTTCTAAGAATTGGAATTTTTGCAAAACTCTACACACAAATTGAAAAAATCTGGCTTTTGCTTTCTCTGTGCACAAGGTATGTCCATTTGCAGTCATACTTTTGTCATGATTTTGTCATACATAGTTCTGTAAACACACAGTGATTCACATAAGTATGAATGTTTATTTACACACATCAAAACAAACACAAGAAAACATACAATTTCACTGAAAGAGAGAGAAATTATTGATGGGAATATCATCATAGACCTTCCAGCGCCAGGCTGAGAAGAATTCTTCAGTTGGATTGAAGAATGGGGAGTATGGGGAGAGGATGAGTACAGTGAAGAAGAGTGGGTGATCTGTAAACCAGTTGTGGACCAAAGCAGCTCTATGGAACCTAACACTGTCCCATAAGATTACATACCTGATCTGCTCTTGTCTCTGAACATTATATGTAGACAGTGTACAGTATAATGTAGTGTCTTCTTATCCTTCCTCCTTCTTCTTCACCTCCTCACCCTCTCCCTTCATCACCTTCTTTTATCTCCTCTAAATTCACCTCCTAGTCCTTGTCCTCCTCTTCCACCTGCTGTGTGCAAAGCAGTGCAAACTGTGTGCAAAGCAGTGTTTGTGCTTTTAATTATGCAAACTCAGTGAGTAGTTTACCTACTACAACTATTAATAGTTTTAGAAATCGTGCTACAAGAATCATCGTTAGTGTTTAAGCATTCATAATGTTTTAATGTGTACATACAAACAAAATTGTACCTAATCAAAGCAAATGTTGATATTTTTGTGTCTTTCTTCTGTCTTACTTTTTATAGTTAAACTAATAAAATTCAAGGAGTTTTTATCACCACATAAAAATACTTATTGTAAGATTACATCCTGTCAAAAATAGAGACCATTGCTGAGGGAGACGGAGAGGGAGTCACACTGGTAATACAGTATATACAATGTAAGCCCATAAGTCTTGTTTTCAATTCTTTAGCAAGCACAGACAAACTCTAGCAAAGTTACATTACAGTTGGGATTTGTTCAGATTAGAGTCTATTTTAGTTTTATAGCCACATTGGCTATTTAAATTCAATATTTAAATGAAGAAGCACACACGGCATGTTATTGATATCTTTGCAGTCATGCATTCAATTGGCGTCCCAAGGGTCACATGTGGGCCAGACGTGGCCCACATGCAGCGCAGACGACGCTCTAGCCATTAAAGTAAAACACCATTCACAAGCTTAGAACGTAACTTAGGTCTTTTACAGAATATCAGAAACTGACCTAACCCTAATTAACTAGTTACTTTGCCTCCCCCACCACAACTCATTTTAGAGATATATGCATATGCATACATTCTCAAGCTTTTTGAGTATTCAATGTTTTTAATTCGAAAGGTAAAAAAATATAAATTGTTTTATTATTAGGGTTTGTGCTGATTTGTGTGTGCTGAAGTGTCTTTGCTGAAAATGTGCGGTTCAACTTGGTTTTGAAATGCGGCCCAAATGAAATTTTAATTGAATAGCCCTGGTAGGGATGCCAAAATAGTGTGTGCCTTCACTGCAAATGAGCCCAAGCTATTGATGTGAGTTCTGCATACTTTTCCACACAGGCTCTACTCTATAAATCATCTGACCATGGTCTTGTGTGCACTCACTGCATGAGCCAACTAGACTTTATGATCTGATGATCATTACAGTCTGAAGTCACTACATGTCTTCCATATCCTCTTTCCTATTTTTTATACCTCCAGACCTGGAAAATAAACTCAAATGTATTTATTTTTTTTCCATATTTGCATAGAAGACTCCTTGGATTACCATTTATATCATTATTTTTTACTTCCTTTTTAAAAGACAGCCACATTTCTGCAAGACACTGGGTACAGTAGATAAGAAAGAAAGAAGATAGCAAGGAAGAAAAAATAAAGAGATAGAGAGAGAAGTCACTGCAGACCCTCCCCACAATTACAAAACCTGACAAATAGGTCAGCAGAAATAGCACAGACAGACCTGTTACAGTGCTCTCTGTCATGTTAAACTTACATAACATAAGTTATGGGGTTTATGTTAGGGTGACTGGACAACCCCTATTTCCAGAATTTCCACTTTGTCATTAAAAACATTTTTTAAGCTAAAACATTGTGGGTTTTGATGATTTTGACTGTAGAAGTAGGAATGTCCCCCGTTCTCAAGAATATCATCTCAATTTTCACCTTAATTTATGTTTCACTAATTGAATAAAGTCAATAGAATTAATCAGAGGCTAACATAATGGTATGTGTTACCTGGGCTCCCTAAGGCATCTGTCACTTGTCCAGTCTGTTTGCCGGAGAGTGAGCATACAGTAGTTCTGCAGGCAATTCGCATACACAAAGGAAATATATTGGAAATATATTTTTAAGATTGTATGTTAATATATGTCACAATATATTTAGAAATATAAGAACTATATTGAAATATAAGAGCTACCTGTATTTAAATATTAGTACTACTTATATGTAAATATAAGTTTCATTTATATTTAAATATATTTGAAATATAAGTTTCATTTATATTTAAATATATTTGAAATATAAGTACTACTTATATGTAAATATAGTTGAAATATAAGTAGCCCTTATAATTAAATACATTCAGAAATATATTTTTTTATATTGAAATATATGAAGCCCCTATATTTACGTATATTCCCTAGGCCTAGAGCAACTAGGGCACAACAAGGGCAGCCAGGATTTGATCCCATGATATACTAGCATGTCAACTCAGTTTCTTAACCACTACGCCACCCTAGCCAATGAGACTGATGTTTGTTTAGGTTAGTAAGCAACACATAAATGCTTTACACAAATGCTGTTTTATGTCTATAAAATATCCTGTGGATGCTTTAACACTCTGAAGGGGCCTTTCAGACACTTCTGGGGTAGTCTGCCACAATTTCAGTACTTCATTCAACTACAAACAATATGCAATAATGACACATATGGTTATTCTAAATAAAATCAACAATACCATGAGTAAAAAAATAAAATTAGGTTTTATTATACAGTGTAAACCAAAAATGACATTTGCTGAGAAACATTGGCTGTCAATGCTTGAAAAGAACATACGGAATATACTAATACATCTATTTGTTTTGGACAGCTTGCTGTTTATTTGCAGCCCAGTTGGCCACGTGATGCCAGCGGAAATCTCTTCAGCATTGTTTCTGAGGATGGAGAAGATAGTAGAGCTTGTTTAAGTATAAACAGCTTAAATTATTTGCAGGATGCCATGTTAGTCAAGAAAATACTTTTCTCTGTGCAGTGATGGTTTCACATTACACTGTGTTTATATCATGCAAGTGGACCAAATTGGACCACAATAAATGGAAACTAGTTAATGGCGTAGTTTGGAACTTTTGACCTAATTTTCAAGTTATCCAGTGTGTTTTTTAAATCAGTGGCTAATGGTATATGCTAGCATGCCACTAAACAGTCTTACCCACACTACAATAGACACAAGGAAAATAAATTCTAATGGTAGACTGTCAATTTCAGTAATGTTAGAAATAAATCTTAAACCTTATATTTCTATGATCGTATTACATTTTGAGGAACTAGATTCTCAGCAGTGGCATCATTTTACAATTCTCCAATTTATAGAACCTTAAATAAACACAGAAGCACGCTCCATGCACTATAGTCGGTCCACTGTGGTAGCTTATGCCAACTACAGGGAGCGACTATTACAATGTGACCCAAGACTAGTTTTATTTCCAACAATTATTGTATCAACACAGACAGTGTTGTATCTACACTAACAGTCTGATGTTACAATTCATTTGCCTGAATGGTGTACTGGAGGCTAGCACACAAATATCACGCTGGCTAACTTGCTTTTGGCCCTATAGTATGTCCAAAATTCCAAACAACAGGAACTTGTTTCACATTGTTAAGATGATCACATTTTAAAAAATGTCCATTAACTAACCAAAAATTGCGTTCAGGTTATCAGGGTTTACAGGCTCCCTCTGGTCTGCCATGACATCCCTTTTAGATTGTCACCCCTAAGAACAAAACAAATTTCATTAGTACAATAATAAACAGTTGTGGATGTTGTATTGACTGAAGGGGAATCCTGGTGTTTTTCAATACAAAGTCTTCTAGATAACCATGAACTGTAGTTTAAGAAGATTTGCAACAATGTAGACCGAATGGTGAATCAACCGAAGATCATCTAATTGAAAACTGAAGAAAAACTATATGAGCATACATTGCCCGGTGCTGGAATAATGGCTGTGAAATAATCAAAAGTTTATCTTTCCATTAATAAGAATGTTAAAAGCGACAATATTTGGGTGAATGTCAAGTTAAGGATATCTTGGTCACTCACCGTCACTCTGTACCAGTCTGTTTGTCAGAACATCTCAGTGAGGGACTTTAGCCAAGCACTTAGTTCCTGCACAAGTTGACAGCAAAACACGGATTCACTCCAAAGGAAAAAATAACATTGGGAAAGAGCTAAACAGACAACAAGTTTGCTGGATTTTTTAGGTTATACGACTGGTCATACAGACACTAACCTGCTGCACAAGCTGGGAGCACAGCAGTGCGGACGGGATATAGGGGAATGCTGACCAAATGGTTGGCACTGCTGAGAAAGAAATGATGCCAGGAATTCAGGAGGTGCAGTTGTTTAGACTGAAGGAACACTATAAAGGATATGTCAAATGTTAAAATAAGGCAGCTAGATGCAGTATGTTGTATTAATATTATTGCATTTACTCCCCATGCAGTATACACAATGTAAGAAAACTTGAGGCAATATTTACAGATGTAGCTGGCAATTATCCTCTGAACTAAGCCTAAGCCTAGTACTTTCAGGCTAAATGAAAACAGACTATATGAAAGCCTCTGACACCCTTCAGTAATAAACAGGAAACAACATACTGTAAATGCTAGATAGCAGACACTGACTTGCCAAAACCAAATGAAATGCTAGCTAAGTAGCATGTTAATCTTTTTAGAACTAGCAAAACTCTTACATTGCTTTGACGGATATGGTCCTTGAAAATAACATCATATAGGGATTATGTGATGTTTATGAGATTTACTCTAACTTAATTACCTACCTACTACACAAACTTACCAGCAGTAACTACACAAACGAATCGGAAGAGCTAACGTTACTTCACTGACAGGAATCTAGCATCGATGTTAGCGTTAGCTATCAATAAAGTCCAACTGGTGTAAAGTTAACAGTTGAAGTCGTCAGAAGTGGTCAGAAGTCGTCAAGAACAATTGACCTCAGTATTTTCAGAAAGACTGTACAGAAACTTACCTTTATTTGGATACAGGGACTTTACTGACATGTGCTGAAATGTTTAGTGCAGGTGCAGCGCGGACCTAAGTCAGTCAGACCAACGTCTTTTTCTAAATTGTTACTTTTTCTTCAACAGGGTGGGGGAGGGACGAGAGCCAAGAGCCAAGCCAAACAAAGCCAACATTCTTTACACTGTAATGTAAACGGTGTGTTCAGTTATTTCATTATAAAAAAAGACGTAGTTAATGCCAGGACACTTTTATTATTATTGAAATGCATCTGAGATCATGACGCTGTGGAATAACATCTGTTGGAGATTGAGTTCAAAACCAGTTACCCAAATGGTAAAACTGCCATAGCCCTTATATCTGGCCACTAATGAGCAATAATGAATAGTGATTTGCAATGTAATAATTTTCTTCCATTAAAAATTGCAAATATATTTCAAATGTAAGTGAAATTATATTACAATATATTTCAATATATTCCCGAATAGATTCTTGTAAGCTGTCTGAAAAACAAGTATATTGTAATATATTTAGCATATATTTTAGACCCCCCAAAATATATTTTAATATATTTCCTTTGTGTATGGGTTGGGTGCTACTATTGTGTTGGAGCTACCTGGAGCTATCGGGAGAGGAGGTGAGGCTCCATTAATCAGGAAAAAGAAGTATTCTGTCATTGACTTAACATCAATTTTACTTAGAGAGTAGTTGTAAAGACTAATGAACTAAAACCCTGTGCAATGTCAGCATTAGAAATAAGAGCACAAATGTTTCAGCTTTAACAGAGGTTCTATCTGTCTAAATTAGATGTACAAAAGAGTGACCAGATGAAGCAATCCCCAATGGGTCCTGCTGCCAGCACATCAATGCAGTACTTGCATCAATCCTTTACTTGACTTTTTGTATTAACATGGTGCACTGTAGAACATGTATTAAAAAATGAAACATATTTTCATTTCTCTTATTCCCATTAATTAATTAAATAGAATCTTTCATTACATTGGCCTAGATAGTTTACGGTTATTCTTTGAAAAACATCAGGGAAAATAACGGGGGTCCTGACTGGCTACCCACTCGCATCAAATTCAAATCACTGATATTGGCCAGCAGGGTGACTGGATCTAACTGATGTCACCTAGGTCAGTTCAGACTTTTCACATCTGTTGTTTTTTCACGCTGGTGAATAACCTTCCAAATGCCACCAAAGCAACGGCTACCCTCATCTTTAAAGAAAATACATGGTCTTCTCATACAAATATTTGTTTTCTAAGCCCCACGCATGTAGCATGTAGCCTACCCCGAATACTTAAACATTTCTTTGCCAAAATGTCAACATGGTCACATGACATGTTTCTTCGCAATCCACGTGACCCTGTCTGGCTTCAGATGTCATTTACGCGCTTAGAAAGTAGCCTAAAATCAGCCAGCTTCCCCACTGGTGCAACTAGTAGTCATAGCATAGCCTGCGATTTGGTACAGGTAGACAGGCAAGAGATGAAGCCACTGCCAGAGTGTCCGAGAACTTAAAAGAAAACACATCTGGGTAAGTTGAATTACTCTAACTCTTTATTATTTTGGGTATGTGACTTTAAACATTACAAACGTTTTTAGAAAGTCTTAGGAGGTCTTAGCTGCCTGCTAATGTTAGCTAGTGTAATTAGCATTAACCTGGACACGTTGCAAAGTCGATGCATGCTGCTGTCAATGGGGTTCATTCATAGTTAAAGGTAACACGTACAGGAGGCTTGCCTGCTTAAAAATAACTCTTACTCTTTGTTTAAACTACTGTATGCTAGATACTGTAATATTACTGTCAATGGTTAAAAGTTCAAAATAAAAACTTATTTTCAACATTTTCTGCCTAGGACAATGCCTGGCTTGAATCTGGTTTTGTAACGTTAGTGGACACCTTGCCATATTGTATTGTTTTTCCTCACACCACACATTTACGCTGGTCACCGGTTTTATACAATAAGTGCTGTTATCGTTAAACGACGCTGTCCCTTTAACTAGGAATGTTTACAGGAGGTACGGCCATACATAAAAACCTAGATACCGCATTTGCTCCAGAAGTGCAGAAAGTGGAGCCAATGGATAAAACGATTTTCTAGCCACAAATCGCTCAGCCCAACAAATCTCCCCGTCGTCATTGCCCGAACGACTGACATTTTTTGTTAACCTGAAAGACACAACAGGTCAAAAGTTTTGGATCACTTAGAAATGTCCTTGTATTCCAAGGAAATGCATTCAAATATGAAATTTTGCAAAGGATCAAGACATTAAGACCTTATTCGAGATATAATTTTACCTGCAATGATTGTGTTCTTCGAAAGTTCCCCTCTTACATTTAAGTCACCAGGATGATTTGGAGGCTGTTTGACAGCTGATAGAATCCTAAATTCATTGTTTCTTTTAATGGGTCTTTTTATTATTATTTTGAGAAACCTGATGGTTTTTTTATTGAGCAAGTGTCTCTAAATTAACTATGCATGGGGTGAAGTCTCATCAGATTATCTGGAATGCTTTATGTCTTCCAGCCTACAGTATATTGGCTTTTTTTTTTTTTTTAAATGGACACAAGAGCTAAGAAATACATTGGTCATTTTATATGATGATTTTTGTAACCAAAATGTTTGTTAATTTTCTATGCTTCTTAAAAACCTGATTGAATCTCTCCATTAAAAAAAATGAAACATTCCAAAACCTTTGATCAGTAATGTGCTAGTCACGTTACAGTCTCCAGGTTTTATACTTGACAATCTATCTATATTGACAATCATTACATACTTTTTTTTAAACTAGTTTTCCACAAACAAAAAATATTTTGTTAAAGCAGTGTTGGTCTAACTATAGATCTTCATTTACATCTATCTATTTTAATGAAATGTTGGCCATGATGATGTATTCTTACTCAGTTGGCAATACAATATCTAGCTTTCTATATATCTATGGGTACTGTGTGCTGCCCCATGATTTAACATTTAAATGGGCGATTAAGTAAATGACTTGTGTGGCCAAGTTAGGAATTTTCACACTGCAGCTGGTAACCCATAGCATTATCTATAGTGTAGGATGAAATATGGGGGGTGAAGAGGGGGGTTGTTGTAACTCTTGAAGGTGGTGCAGAGAAATCTGAGGAGTGGAAGGACTTGTAGTTTAACAGTGTGTTCACTCATTGGTAGCTTACACTAGCACCTTTGTTTTGAGGCAAAGTTAGTCAGACTCAACAGGGAGAACGTTTCAACGGTAGTTTCAAATTTTTGCGAGCTGGGGCTTGGCATCACTGTGGTAAAGGCTTTTTCCAGGTAGGCAGAAAAATATACTGAAATTGTTCTGCTTGAGTATGTCTAAATAACCTCACAGTGGTCTGACTTTCTTGAGAAGAATGCTGAGATGTTGAGCTTTGAAATTCCAGACATGGAGCTTTGCAGTATTTTCTATTTTAAGTGCTAGGCTAGTGCCTTACTCATAAATCTCTGTAACAGTCATCATTGAACTATGCTGAGAAACTCTAGTGATAACTATTGAAATGGCCATGCTGACCGGTTCTAGCTACATTAAGACCTATATTGGGCTGAAATAAATATATAAATAAAAATGTTATTGAATAGTAGAGATGGGTATTGGGCACTATTATTTCAGTACATTCATTGAATCACGGAATTGTCACGTATAAATGTTTTACAGGTGTACAAATGGAGTGAAATTATGTTTAAACATTCATAAAACTTTAAATTGTGCACTTTCATACTGGTTCTTGCCTTGCATTACCCAAGTATCGTTAAGTTCCCCTGGTGTTATTGATATTTTATGTCATTGTCATTCTGTTATATCAAGCGCCTCACGTGTTTGTGTGGATAAAAATTTGCTTCATAATTTCCTCAAAGGCATGCCTCTGATTGTCTGAATCGGATTTTGAAAGCCACAGAGGACTGAGGACATGGCAGACAGCAAACTAAAATGTGTAACATTTAAAAGTGCAGCCTCAGCGAGTCTAAACAACCTTTGAGTTGACTTTGAAATATCAGAAAACGTGAAATATGTTGAAGGACATGTGGCCTGTGAAGGAAGGAACACGTGCAACCTGTTGAAGCTTCTAAAATTTCTCACCACTGCAATTCGTCATGCATGTGAACCACTGTGAAGCTTTGACTGCTTTGTGTAAACATCCTTGGCGCTCAACATAGTATACATTTGGTATATTTGTATGCCATTTAATTGAAAGAGGAAAAACGTTTGATTGCAGAAACTAAAACTAGGTTGTTGTATGGCATGTGAAGTCATGTAAAAAAACATTTGACCATTCATTTGACCCAACTAAAAACAGAAAATTAATTGCAAACACTTGACTGAAATTTTTGTGATCTCTCTTGTCAACTTCTTTCATTGTCTTTGACGCTGCTCCACTGACACCCACGTCAAACCTTTTTTGAATACACACTTGCATTTGCATTTGGGTATGCTTTCGTTGGTGACCAGTTAGTGGAAGGACGAGTGTGGTGCAAACCTTCTGCACCCTTTGAATTGTGGGAAGGATCCTGCTGACTTCCCTTTCACTACTGCCTTTACTGTGTCACAACATGCAATGATGATCCAAAGGCTTACTACCTGTGTCTTTGTGTTTTCATAGGTACTATGTCACTAGTAAGGTCACAGCCCTGGAAAAGCACACACACTTTCAGCAGGATGCCTATTAGACCCACACCCATATCGCATTGTAGTCTACAGTTACGCAACAGTACGGGGGCTTGGTAGGGGTTAGACTACGTTTTGAGTACGCTTCCAGCCGGAGCTGCAGTGGAAGCCTGGCGCAACACAGTTTGTCTGTTTTACTGCTTAAATATAGTCCTGTGATAAACAGGAGCTACAGGCTATGGACTGTAACTCTGGTATTGTGTATTTTGAGAGCTGCAGTCAGCTCAGGAATACATTCCGGTGTGTGTTTGTGTGTTTGTTTGTTTGTTTGTTTGTTTTAGATAGAGAGAGACAGAAATTTGGCTAGATGGCGCAGGCAAAGGATTTATAAACCAATTGATTTCCTGACTGTTGGAGATGTTGGCAGTGCTCCTAACCTTGAGAGGAATGGAATCTGGCTGCGTACAGTCTCTGGTTCTATATCTTCTTATAGACCTGAGTTTTCAGTGCCTCTGATTTTGCATGTTGCTGCGTGTGATTTCAGGAATATTCCTGGACTTTGCTGTGAATGACTGCTAAAATTAAATGTATAATTGATTGTTCTAATGAAAACGTCAAATATTAACCAGTTGTTCATTATTTTGATAAGGGTCAAAGGCATATCGGTCCTTGACTGTGGTGAGCTTTCATTGTATTTTACTTGGCAAACATCTGTAGTGTGTAGTAGATGGAATTGGATTGTTGCATACCAGAGTAGGTATTGCAGGCATACAAGAGTTAAAAACCAAGATTATGGTTTGGATAAGTCAATTGAAGCACACTATTCAATAACAAGGATGCTGACGTTCGTTTCAGACTCAAGCAGCTCAAGCATGCACAATACAGGGCTTATCTTAGGTCAACATTGTCTTTAGTGGGGAAAACCACATGAGGTAAATAACACTGCTTCCACTCTATAATGGGCTGGCCTCAAATAAATCACTTCCCCTCTTAAGAGTTCCAGGTTTTTGTTCTCTAATACTCTCTGTGGTTAAAGTATGGACTTAATGTAAAGTATTGGTTAGACTGAAGCAACGGATGTTTAACAGAGGCTTTTCTCCACAGGAACAGGTTGACTGATTGTCTGTTATGACGTTACCACTGCCCTTTGAGATAGAGCCATTAGTAATCAAAATACACTCAACACTATGTTAAAAAAAGATGTATATGAAGGTAATCTCTCTCTTGCAGGGGTGAGGCTGGTACCTGGCATGGCAGAAGAAAATGGTGAGGCTGGGCGTGTTGCCAACGGCGACCACCCCTGCCCGTTGCACACCCCACTCACCTTGGAGGAGTGGGGGCACAAAGAGGAGCTGTGGAGCGTTAAGGTGCGACGGCGCGCCAAGAAGCTCTGCACCTGCAGCGGCGCCCGTGCCAAGGCCGTGCTCCTGGACTCTGTGCCAATCCTCCGCTGGTTGCCGCAGTACCGCGTGAGGGAGTGGTTGCTTGGCGACGTGATGTCGGGGGTGATAGTGGGCATTCTGCTGGTCCCCCAGTCTATCGCCTACTCGCTGCTGGCTGGCCAAGACCCCATCTACGGCCTCTACACCTCGTTCTTCTCCAGCATCATTTACGCCCTGCTGGGGAGTTCGCGGCACATCTCTGTGGGCATTTTTGGGGTCCTGTGTCTGCTGATAGGGCAGGTGGTGGATCGGGAGGTTGCGCTGGCGGGGTACCCTCCTGAGGGCAGCGCTGACCTCAACCAGACCATTGAGGTGACTGGAGCAGCAATGGAGAACGGCACCATTGGTTCCGTGTGTGACCGCAGCTGCTACGCCATTTTGGTGGGGGCGACTGTCACTTTCACCGCAGGTGTCTACCAGGTATGTCTGAAGCTGAGGCTCTTCTAATGGATTTAGATTTTACACACTTAGTTCTGAGGCTTAGTTCTGAGCTAGATTTATTTTTATATTGAGAAGATTAGTTTTGTTATTCTTTTAAAATAAAATACAGTTTAATTTTCTCAAATCCCATGCCCTCCTGTTGGCGGTGCACATCAGAAAGATTCAGGCTTGAAGAAAATGTATTGCACTTGTACTATCAACAGTTTTTCATTTATTTATATATTACTTATTAACTGCAGTGGGACCACAACTGTTTTAGCCCGGAGGCCTTATTGTGTGTCATTTTCCATTTTTCCATTAACAACTACTTGTATTTAAAACGGCCAGTCACGGATAACCTGTAATCACCTGGAGCACTCCAGTAGTCACTCATAGCTACAGTACAAACTTTGAGATGAGTAATTATACAAATCAACCTTTTACTCTTTCCAAGATAGACAGTCAATATTTTTGTATAAAAAGAGGAATTTCCACAGATGTGTTGGTGTGAAGTTATATTTCATGACTCTATTTTCATATAAAGGAGAGCCTGAATGTTATACCACAGTAGGTAGCAGAACCCCCCCCCCAATGTGTGACAAGCTCGATCCAGAGAATTGTGGCCTTGCCATAGATGGGCCCTGGAAAAAGTTGCCTTAGGAATTCATCTGACCGAATCATCATGGATATGCACGTGTTGGGAATGCAAAGGAAAAATGCACAGAAGGGAGCCCCCACTAGGTTAATGCAGCTGTGTGATTTGAATTTCAAGATGTTAAGTTCATGTCTATGCATGCGTCATCCGGAGTTCATTTTGAGCAAAGCAGGAGGCCAGGCCATTTCCATCAGGATGTTATTTCCATGGTGATGATAATGATGATGTCGCCTGTCGGCTTTCATCTCGCTGCTGTGGTTTCTCTACTTTTGTGAAGGTGCTGATGGGCCTGCTGCAGGTGGGCTTCGTCTCCGTCTACCTGTCCGACTCCCTGCTGAGCGGCTTCGCCACAGGGGCCTCCCTCACCATCCTCACTTCCCAGCTGAAGTATCTGCTGGGTCTTAAGCTCCCCCGGTCTCAAGGCTGGGGCTCCCTCATCAAGACCTGGATCGCTCTGCTCAGCAACCTGGGCAAGACCAACCTGTGCGACCTGGTTACCAGTCTCCTGTGCCTGCTGGTGCTCGTGCCCACCAAGGAGCTCAATGACCGCTTCAAGGTAGGAATGTCCTGTAACATTTTGCAGTTTGACTATTTAAATCATGGTTAAATGGAGGATTATCTGGAGTGAATTAAGCTAAATAATCTTGGTTAGCTTGGTTGGTCCACGTTGCCGTTGATGCTGTTAGTAGGCATGAGAATGACAATTTTGTGCAACTTGGACAAAATGGCAAAGAGACACTCGATTGCACCTGGTGAGGGCATTAAAATGTTGTTCTGTAATGAATGGTTATGTTGCTGCCAGTTTTGAAATTCAGTTTATGTTGTATCAAATGCTGTCATTCTGATATCCACTGATAGCACTCAGCAGCCTAAAAAAATAATAGCGATAATAGGCTGATTGCTTGTGTTTCTTTTGATGGTTAAAACGGTTCATTGTTTTTTTTTTTTTCAAGGGCAAGCTACGCGCCCCCATCCCCTTTGAGTTATTTGTGGTGATCGTGGCTACTCTGGCGTCCCACTTTGGTGGCTTCCGTGAGCTCTACGGCTCCGAGGTGGCAGGCAACATCCCCACGGGTTTCCTGCCACCGCAGCTACCCGCCTGGCACCTTATCCCCAACGTGGCGGCGGACGCTTTCAACATCGCGCTGGTGGGCTTCGCCATCACCGTCTCGCTGTCGGAGATGTTCGCCAAGAAGCACGGCTACACCGTGGACGCCAACCAGGAAATGTACGCCATCGGCTTCTGCAACATCCTGCCTTCGTTCTTCCGCTGCTTCACCACCAGCGCAGCGCTCACCAAGACCCTGGTAAAGGAGTCGACAGGCTGCCAGACCCAGCTCTCGGCGCTGGTCACAGCCCTGGTCCTGCTGCTGGTCCTGCTCCTCATCGCACCGCTCTTCTACTCCCTGCAGAAGTAAGAACTGGGGATGGGAGTTACCGGTGCTCTTAATGTTTTTTTCTATATTGTACCCTTGTTAGCTGCAGAGACTTTAATACTTAGTTGTAAACTTTGTAGAACTTTGTAGAACCCTAAGGTTGAGAGGGTGTCTGAAAGGTGACAGATGAGAGAGTTTTGCTGCAGGTGAACTAGTAGGCCTAATTGTTCTGTGCAAAATGTATTCAAACATATTCAAACTAGTCGGTAGTGTGCAAAGTAGCTTTAAAGTAGTTGTGCTGATAATATGCCTCTATGTGTTCCCCAGGTGTGTGCTGGCTGTAATCATTGTGGTGAACCTCCGTGGGGCACTGAGGAAGTTCTGTGACGTACCGCGCATGTGGCGGGCCAATCGTGTGGATGCCGTCATATGGCTGATCACCATGGCGACATCTGCCCTTGTCAACACGGAGCTGGGTCTGTTGGTGGGCGTCCTGGTGTCAGCTTTCTGTGTCCTGGGGCGCACACAGCGTGCTGGGGCTGTGGCCCTGGGCCGGGCCGGGACTGGGGAGCTCTACGAGGACATGGGCCGGTACCGGGGCCTGCACTCACAGCCCGGCGTGGCCGTGCTCCGCTACGAGGCACCCATCTACTACGCCAACCAGGCGCTGTTCAAAAAGGAGCTGTACCGAGCGGCAGGCATGAACCCAGTCCAGGAGAAGGCCCGGCGCCACAAGACGCAAGAAGACAGGATTGCGTCGTTTACAACTTCAAGGGAGCGCCAAGGGTCCGGTGACGAGAAGCGTGAACCTGTCTCCGCGGGGGGCAACGTCCTCTCACCCGAGTCCACAGAGGTGAGGGCGGGCAGCGGCGAGGCCTTTCTGCCTAAGAACGGCAACTTTCACAGCCTGGTGCTGGACTGCAGCGCCATGCTCTTCCTGGACTCGGCTGGAGTGGGCGCGCTCAAGGAGGTGCGCAAGGACTACGGCGAGGTGGGCGTGCGTCTGCTGCTGGTGCGTTGCCGCCCGTCCGTGGCCGAGTCACTGGAGAGGGGCGGCTACTATGACGAGAAGTCCGGGCACAAGAAGATGCTGTTCTTCACCATCACTGACGCTGTGCTCTACGCACAGAGCCTTTCCGCCCAAAATGGAGTCTGAAACTGCTACATTTTATGTTATTTATTAAGTGTCTGAGTCTGTATGTATGTTTGAGCATATACACCTTATGTATGTTTGTATTTGTGTCCTTGTGGGTCTAAATGTTTGGTGCCTTCAAACACATAAGTGCCTTAAAATGAATGTTGAAATTATTCAATCTTGACTTAGACCAAGACCTGCCTTAAATAAGTAAAGTATGTTTATTATTTATCCTTCCATTGAAACAATGCCAAGGCATTATAGACAAAGTGCTTTGTTTTGTTGAAGCGTAGGTGTTCTCAGTTTGGTAAACTGAGATGATCTACGGCCTGTCTTAATTTTGGTTAGCTGCACTAAAACCCTCCAAGTCCAAAGAAGATCTCATTGCTCCAGTGCCTTTGGGAATGTAGGCTTGGTTTTCTTTCGGTTATTTATTTTTTTGTTTGTTTAATTTAATTGTCTGGAACAGATTCGTACATCTCAGTTATGCATCAAAACCCTTTTCCAGTAAGCTTTACCAGACAATGTCTGCTTTACTGCTTTTATACTTTATATTTTTTACTTTTACATTCTTATATTATTTTCTGGAAAATTACACATTTGCAGAAATGTAGCCAGTCTTTTAAATGCATTTATGAAATTGTTATTTAAAAAAAAAAAAAAAAACCTGTAGTTTGCTAGAATATTGTTTTCTGTTACTGGCACACCTTTGGGTGTGGTGTCATCAGCACATCTCAGGGTTGCATAGGTTTGTGAAAGGCCCTGGGTGTGGCCGCAAACTTTCATCTGGATAACCCTGGAGGACTGAATGTTTAATGAAGCCATAACAATGCTCCTCTCTGGAGCACCCTCCTGACGCACAACACCTGCCAAGTCATCCTGACTGAGCGAGTGGGACAATCACTCAACACACTCACCCCAAGGCAGGGCAGGGTGTTTTACAGTGTGTTTGACAGGAGTGTGCAGCAATAGATGCGTGAAGCCAAAGATCTTAGCACAATGTATGGGGCCGTGTCGTCAACATGCCAGTGCACATAGTCACACGTAGCAGTTTACCAAACATATCCACCCTGGCACTCTGGCCATGATGAATGATGGTGGTCGTTACATTCCCCCCGCCCCCTCAAAACACCTGACACACAACAGGTGGGAGGACTCGTTACATTAATCACAAGTGCAATGTGACACCGAATGTAAGACGCTGAGTACAGCTTTGTGGTTGTTGGAGCATTCAGCAGGAGGCCCAATGACAAAGCACCAAGGCACTCTGTGTCCATTAGTTTACAGAAGCAGACCTTCTTGAAGTCCTTGAATAGAGCAGATGTGCTGTTATTAGAATTGATTTGTTTGGGAGGGGTTGGAGATGCATCTTACCATACAAGGAACTCTTGTGAAAGGATTTGAGGGATTGAAACTCTGTGAACCAGTCCAATATCTTTTGAAATGTCATTCCACCAGGGAAATATGGCAAAAGCTTTTGCAGGGGATGTTTCCATAATCCTGGAGTCAGCCAATTAACTTCTTGCTCCCCTTTTAGGATTGTAATACACATATCCAGTACTGGTTACCATGCATTTGCTGTGTGTGTATGTGTATGTGTGTCATCCAACAGTGATTTCAATCAGTGACAAACACACACCATCTCCAAAAGTGCCCCACTAATCTCAGCTGACTGCTATATGTAAGTGACTCAGTAGTAATACTACTCCATCTATCATACTCCAATTCTGTTCATGACGTGTGATGCAACCTCACCTTCAGTGTTGGGTTCTTATAATGTGACCAATGTTACTGACTAATGAAACGGTCCAAAGCAAAACTTATCATGAGCAAGCATCTCATAACACAGGGACCTGCTTGCTTTACAGCACTCCAGTTAGATCAACTCATATGAAGTTACACTTACAGTAACTCGCTAGAGATGCAATTGCTCCTTTTGGGGTTGTATGCAGCACTTGAACCTTTAGGTGTTGTGTTGATGCCTCGAGAACAAAAAGCGTAGGAAGCGCGCTAACATTTCAGAAAACAATATAGCCATTAGACTAGAAATGTGATCTAACCTTAGCAGCAGCAAATGGCTTTTCTATGCAATTACGTCCAGAAACAAACCATGGAGCCTCAGTAACTATTCTTTCAAGTTTGGTCGGACCAACCACAGATACCTATTCTTGTTGTAGAGTTGCCTGTACACTAATCAGGCTAACTATTTTACATGGGGCAGTTTGAGAGACAACTGCTTGGATTGAGGCATGTCAGTCAGTTACAGCCAGACTATACATTTATAATTTCCGTTACTGTTTTTGTAGCTATATATTTGTAAATTATATTTTTCATAGATAGCCTTTATGTTTGCATATTTGATAATTACTGGGATGTGGAAGATATTGCATTATTATAAAGACGTGTCAGTTTTTGTTTTCTTTCTGAATGTCATTCATTCTCTATTTAAAGCTGAATAAACAATGAATGTATTTTTGTGTGTGTGCTCTGTTTTTCAGAAAATGAATGAAGCTTTTTTTTTGTCTTAATGGGAGAATGTGGGGATTGACTAAAACACGGCATAGTACGAATTGGAGGTGGCAATTGATTAGATTTGATCAATGGCATTGTTAAATAGGTCCAATACTCATTGATTCTCTTCTGCTTACAAGGTATTCTACATTTTTTTGTGTGTGTCAGCACATTGTGTCAGGTCTTGTTGCAGATTATTAGTAAGGGGGAAACCATGTAGAACTGTCCATTTCTTTTTCTTTTTTTTTTCAGAAACACCCATTCAGTAAGACCCATTATCCATAATCTGCAAACAATAACCTGGCATTATTTAGAGAAATTGATATGTTTTTTTTTTTTTTTTTTCAGAAACACTCATTCAGTAAGACCCATTATCCATAATCTGCAAATAATAACCTGGCATTATTAAGAGGAATTGATATGTTAGTGGTATATGATTCCAGTAAACTGAATCAATCAGTTCTTGGTTTGCTTGATTAGTGTTTTTTTTATTCCCACCTCTATTCTACCTGAATGTTGGAAAACGAATTTATTTAACATCAGATTTCTGTGACCCCTCTTTCTCTTATTTTCCATTGAAGGCCATCATCCCAAATGTGTGCACAGGTCTGACACCTCTCTGCCTCCACATTCTATTATGACATCTATCTTATTCCTATATTATCTGTCCATCTCTTTTTCCATCACATACCTTTTTTTAAGACTGAAAAAAACCTGACATTCACTGTTTTCAATATCCTTCTGCTACACTATCTTTTTCTCATTCTCTCACACACAAAAACACTCTCTCTTTCTCTCTGGCTTTGTCCTAGTGGCAGCAGAATAATGATGACAAGACCCGGCCTGCCCGCGTGCAGTCACCGCCATTCATCACATCTGCCCTGTTCACAGCCGCCTGGCAGTTTCTCGGGCCACGCTGCCAAACTGCTTTCATCCTGTCAGCTGCCCTTGCCGTGGGCGCAACGCTAATTAGACAGCCGATTTTCCCACTCTGCATTCAGCGCTCCTCTTCACCTTTTCTTCTTTTCACCACCAGAGAGCGACGTTGCTCCCCAAGCGCTTCATGTCTGGCAGCTATGGGTTGACTTGGGTCTTCAATGACTTTACCGTAGGCACCTAAGTCTATTAATTATAGGCTCATATTATTAATTTGTTCTAGTATCTGATCCTTAAGTCTCTTCAGGGTATGCTTGGCCGGTTAAATACTAAATACTGTTTTGTCTATGAAGAGAAGTGAGGCCATTAGTGTTTCGGTCAATATAACCTACTAGCTGACAAAAGTTCTAAAATGTACATCTGAGGGGAAGTTGGTGTAGATGGTAGATGGTGTGATGATACAGACATGTATTTAAAAGGTTTAACCACAGGGGGGCAACCATGTCCAAGGTAACATCTCTGACCCTCTGTGATGATCAAACCTGAATGCAATGGCATTTTACGCATTGCCAGAAGCACTTGCAGCCGCTGGCAAATCCTTTGCAGAGGATCACAATGACAATCCAACTGCCATTAAAATTTCCCATGCATGCCACATTTGGGACTTTTCGCTGACATGTCTGTTCTGCACAGTAACAGATAGTTGAAACGCATGTCATCTACACACTCTCATTTCGGAGTTCTGACTCCTGACTCCTGGCTTACAGCAAGGGTTTACAACTATTTAATGACGGTTATAAACTTGAATAATTGGGTTATTTTCTTTCTTTTTTGTCCTTGCTCATCTTTGCAGCAACATTATGGGGATGGCTAGGAGCGAGGTCGGCTCAGATTCTTTTAACAGGTGCTGCTGACCACGCAAACAGGTCCTGAAAGTAAAAGACTCCAAGCATCAACAGAAGAAATGCGGTCAGAAATTCTCAGACAGCATTTCCAGCTCATTCTTTCATTTCAATAGCAGCATAACAGTAAACAGTAAAAATTGAAATGTAGGCTATTTAAATTATGCATTTTCCCAGTTGTTGTTCCCAAGTTTTTGTCTCTGGAAACAGTTTAAGCAATTGCAGTAGGGTTTCTTCTGAGTTAAATTGCTAACAGTGTGATTTTGAACTGCAGGGCCAGTGAGCCACATATTCAACACATAATAAATTATATATCTATATTGGTCTGTAGCCTTTTCCCATAAGTAAAAGTTTCCTCAAGTTTCTGGTGTGTGTGTGTGTGTGTGGGGGGGGGGTACATCTGTTAAGTAACCACTTAGTTATAAATTGGCTATTAAAAGGTTAGATGTCTGCATGAAGTCTTCCCCACACTATTAAGCAATTAAATTGAATTGTTAATTTAAAGTAGAAGGTGTAGAACTACTCAGAGAACCTAATTATGAATAATTATAGCCTTAGTCCATGACCTAAGGTGTAGTTTTTTTCCAGATTTGCATAACATAGACACAGCAACAATGAGTGAAAGGTGTTCTGATTCTGTAATTAATACTGCTTCATGTTAATGTAATTCAAAAACAGGCATATTTGAAACGCTAGACAAATACGTTGCATTTGTGAAAATACTGTTTGGGAAATAATGACTGTGTCTTGTAAAAATAATGAGGATGTTCAGGGGTTGCAAAACTTTTGCAAGACACTGCAGCAGCATCAAGTCTCAAGACATTATGGCACATTAATTATTGGCAAAACCACATACTGTACAGAAGAATAAACAACGTTATAAATAAAAAGTTTGGGCTAAACTTTATAATGTAAAATAATTGTTTATGTAAATTGTGATTAGAAGAATGGATGCAGTGTTTGCATACTAAGGATCAATGTAATTGATTTGCCTCACAGGTGCAGCCCATCTCATCTCCTTAATTAAGTGTAATGGTTAATCGACAGAGATCAGCTCAATAGCTGAACTGAAGATAACTCCAAGCTGTTGGATTTGGAGCCATGATGGATTTGCTATCTTCTCTGATGGATTTGGTCTCTTTGCATATTAACATGATACATGTTAATTCATGATGTTGTCATTCCCGTTTTTCTGTTCATTGTGAAGTGCCTATGCATGCGTGCGCAAACACACACACACACACACACACACACACACACACACATTGTGTAATCTGTTAGACTCTGGTGGTAATGGTAATGGTAATAAACTTGTCTGCTATGACGTCAACTTTTTGTTTTTGCATGGAGCTTGTTGCAAATGCTTACCAAGGTTGTCTTGCACCATTCCTGAGGGCAATACAGCCCCTATATGCCCCAAAGCATCAGGTGGCAGGTTTACAAAAGGATGAGCCGACTACATAGGGAGAGTGTCCAGAGGAGTTGATGTCAACACCAATTTTGGCTGAAAGTATTATGCGAATGATGAATCATGGCGGTATTTTGACATCACTTAAAGGTCATCCTCAAGTCCAAATCCTCTAGTGTGTGTGTGTGTGTGAAAGGGGAGCGGATTATGTCAAGTGTGACTGTCTGACTCCTGTCTGGTCACTCAGTCCTGAGTCAGTATGGGCCGCCGTGTGTAAGACCGCTGTGTGTGAGAGCTGCTTAGGTGAACGCTCCGCTTCATGGCTTAATGCCGAGCCACACAGTGGTGACCACAGGTCCTCCTCAAGGGGGAACTTATCTCAACGAGCCAGACTAATCTCTAGCCAAATGCAGTGTTCATGGAGAGGCTCCAAATGCATACACTGATTCTCTTCTGTCACTCACGCACGCGCACACACACACACACACACACACACACACACACACACACACACACAC
>JAGFZM010000287.1:52615-94184 GCA_017657215.1 Limnothrissa miodon | reverse complement strand
GGTCACTTTTGAATCCAATTAATGGCCACAACCATTTAAAATGCCCTTCCAGCACCTTGGATAACGGGCAGCAGTTGAAAACCTGAAATTCAGTCAGTCTGTCATGATTCCTTCCAACTGCATATGGGGAAGAAAAGGTCATGATAGACGAAAGCATTTATGGACAATTCACTGGTCTTTGAATCTGTGTAGTTTTGAAAAGACTAAAATGTTCTACCTCAAGGCTATTTAGCATGAAAAGGACTTTGTGGCACAAAAGGTTATTAAAAGAAGTAAATGAACTAAAAGTGTCCATCACTCCAAACAAAGTAGACTTTAATGTAGCTTCAAATGTGGAACTTTTGTCATGGGCTTGATGGCTAAAACAAGCTGAGATTGCCAAAAAATCTGCTGAAGCCGGTACTTTTTGGGCAATACTATACTAAAAAAAAGATAAATGGCCTTAAATTCTGATCGGCAAGGTGGATGCTTTAAATGAAAAAGTCTGAATGGCTCCCCCAGGGTTTGTGATCAGCAATTAAAGATTCAGGTAGTTAAACAGCAAATGTGCAGAGATGAAGCGGCAGCAGTGAGCAGCTGTGGCGTAACTGGTGACGGCCTCAGGCATGCTGGTTCGATCCTTGACCAGTAGATCATGGCTGAAGTGCCCTTGAGCAAGGCACTTAACCTTTACCAACTTAACCTAATTTACTGCTCTCCGTGTGCCGCTGTAGCAGGCTTCCCACTGCTTGGTTAGTGTGTGTTTCACCTCGCTGTGCTCATTGTGTGCTCTGTGTGTTTCCCTATTTCACAACTGGGACACATGCCAAGACCAAATTTCCCTCACGGGATCAAATGAGTATACTTAGATACTATACTAGAATTATACTCTTTTTGATCACGTGTGGGAAATTTAGTCTCTGCATTTATCCCATACTACGCACATTGAGGACAGGTGTATGCTGTGTGTGAGAGAAAATGTCTGTGTGTGAGCTGTAATGAATCCACTCCATCATTAATGACCTGATAAAAGCACACACAAACCCACACATTTCTACTGGAAGTGTGCAGAATGAGAGGCCTCTCACTGCACAGATAAATCCACTCATCAGTAGCCAGCAGCACTCTATGGCTGCATGTGATCCGCTTCCTCACTAACTCATGTTATTGACTGAGCAGATGCTCTTGTCTCCTCAGGGTTGGTTCTCCTCCCGCTGAGGTCCTGCTCCCGCTCGGCCCCGGGGAGGAGTAGAGCCCGTCCTGTCCCGTCCCTCTCTCGGAGCGGATCCTAACGAGAGATCAGATGGGTTTTACGAGGGTGGCGTCGGCCCAGCTCCCGCGCGCGCGCTCTGCATATCTTCCCGGAAAAGTCATCGGGCCGTATCCGTCTCAGCCATTCCTGCTCTCGGGCCTTGAGACTTGACATCCACCCCCCCTCCCCCGCGCCTTGTTTTTCTACCGCCCATCACTGATGAGGACAGAGTTACGGTCCAGTCTGTTACTTAACAGCTGCAGTTGGGCTCTACCGCACACATTTCTCTAAATCTGACTAAATCAGCCTTACTGGCACTCACGGGAGTGCCTTCCTGAAAAGCTCGCTTATGGGACCGAAAATAACACCATAAAATCAACGAAATTGACTTCCCATGACGTCCCTCATTTCGCGCATTTCCGGCATCCATCATCCAAGATGTTTTATGCTTGATATTTTATGGTACAAGATCACATATTGCATGTGTGTGTGTGTGTGTGTGAATGCACGTGTGTATCTGTCAGTGTGTGTGTATGTGTGAGAGTGAGTGAGTGACATGCTAACCCACATCCTGCCATTAAGCATGAGTGCTGTCACCCTGGAAAGTAAAGTATGGGGTGTCTGATGGAGAGACTGGCCCTCTGCTCTCTCTGCCAGGATGCTGTGCGTGTCTTGGGGGTCTCGGCATATTGCTATAGGTACATGCTATAGGCGCCCGCCATCTCAGGTCATTAAGGGAGCCGTTCACACCTGGCACCTCGGCACTTTCTTTGATTATAATGGAGGGAGGTGGGGGAGATGTCGCCACTAAGCCATGACCTCATTTCCTGTGCGCTAATGTGCCACCCACTGTGACCTGATCCACACACACACAGCAGGGCAGGTGGTAGGAGAGTGGCAAAGACCCTGGAAGAAAGCAGAGATTACACGGTTGCGCACACTTGCTCACAAACAGATGAAGACCTTTTGCACGCACACAGACACACACACCCACACCCACACATACATTGGTCTTATATGAGCCAGCTGACGGTGAGCCTCGGGGATGGTACGTCCTTTATGTCCTGTGACCATGTCTAGATCTATTTAGGAAAATGAAGGCAGATTCTCCAGCCCAGCCTCTGTCTTTCCTAGCTGTTCATCTGCTCGTATTGATCCAAGCTGAGGATTTAGCGCTAAAATTTTGTGAGCAGTGCAACAAAGTAATTACTTTTCTCCTGAGGACAACAGCATTCATAACCTCTCTCACCGCCTCAAGGCAAAACAATGACAGGTTAACACTCAAACAAATAAGAGCTTAGCACTCGTCAATAACAATTATCCACCCGACCTCAGTCTGAGGGAGCACCTGAATGGGCAGTGTGGCATTTGTCAAGGAAATGTCCTTTCTCTCTCTTGCTCTCTCTGCCCCCACCCGTCTGTCTTACTCTGTCTGCCCCCCACCCCTTTCTTGCTCTCTCTCATTTGTCTCGCTGCAACCTCTCTCTGTGGCTAATGTTGTGCCACGCCAGGGCACCGTTGTATATTTTTAGATAATTACATTTGAATCATTACTCCAATTCAACGCTGCACAATGGGCCACAACAAACACTTAATTAGAGTTATTTTGAATATTGTTCAAGCAGATCCCTTGGCTTTTTAAAACTGGCTGCTCTTTCAGTATCCTTTTGAAACTTCAAATTGAAAATAGATTATTGCAACTGCAAGATGTGGTAATGTGATAAAAAATGTGTATGTTTTTTTGTATATTTTTGCTCAGTAATCCTTTTTCTTAGAGTCTATATGGACTGCCAGATTAAGATTTCACTGCTAAGTGTTCCACATTCCTCAGCACTCTATGAGGGTCTTGTGGGACGTATTGACGTGTGTGACGAACACTAATTGCGGTTACATGTAAACAAATAATCAGATTTCAGATTATTCACACTGCTGATTAGAAATTGTAATCAAATACTCTGAATATGAGTTAATGATTTGGCATCATAAAACACATAATTGATGAAATCAGATTTTTTGTATGTAATGATTAATGCTTAAGAAGAGCCATGCCACTGCACTTCTGATGACTCTTAATGGTGTGAGCAGGGCAGACTCACTTACTATCCACATCTGACCCCATCATTACATTTGGTAAAACATCTGGCAACTGTTGAAACCCAGGGGTGGAGGCCATAACAAATGAGATAGAGGCGAGAGGTTGAGTTTTTTTTTTTTTACCAAAAAGGTATATTTATGGACTAAACTGAACAAAAACAAAACTAAACACACAACAAAACATTGAAAGTGAGACGTGTCACTACTCAGCAGTGAAGTCTGATGACTGATGTTGGGAATTGGAATGTCCAAGATAATGTTGCTCAAAATCAACATAAAATTGCTTTTTCAAAATAGAGGGAAATACATTTTTAATGGCATGCCAGTGCCCACAGATGTGGCCAACCAGCAATTAGCTTCGGATCTCAGGCATTAGGTTCACCTGCAACTAGAGACAATGACAAAATGCTTAGCAGGCAGCAACACTACAAAATGGCCAAGCACTATAAATTCTTTAGAATTGGTAGGCAATCACTTGAAAGACCGAAGCTGGTCTGTTGGATGGATGGATTATGCACAACCACTGTATTACACATGGCCACTGGATTTGACACCTGGTCTTGAGGATATGAGGGCCAAGGCCAGGAAGATACTTGCTAATTCTGAACCAGTACCTTGGCCTAAGAACCTAATGATGATTCAAGGTAACAGTAATGCTATGCAATTCAGAGAAGGCTGTGAAGAGACTCAATGCAAAATGTGCCACTGGTGTAGAAAAACACCATGAAACCACCACTACCACCACCATGAGGCCCTGAAATGTCTTATCTGCAAAATCTTAAGGTATGAACCAATACTCAATATTGTCATGACTCATGCCTGTCTAATTCTTTTGTAATACATTGTTTTTTTTTTAATTATTTCAGGGACAGACCTTTAGGATTTGTCGGAAGAGGAAGGTGAAAAGTGCCACAGCAAATGGCACAGTTGAAGTGCATTAATACATTATGGAGCCTAACATACCTTGAGGGGTAGACCCACTCAAATATTGGGCACAACATAAGCTAAGGTAATTTACCTAAATTACCATACCTAAATGTATTTGTGTTTCATGCATCCCTGTGTCTTTTGTGCCCTGGGAGAGGGTTGTTATCAAGAAAAGAAAAAGCCCTGGATCTGTTAAAAAAATATATTTTTAAAATATGACCTTTAATTGCCATATGTCATTAGGCACAACCACCTGTTCAAAAGCACTCACCCTCTTCAAAAGCTGCACTATCCAAGATTATGCCCTTTCCACTATAAAAGCACTTCCACATTTACTGAAAGACGTTATCTGACTGCACTGTTCACAAAAGCCTCATCTCAGTTGAGCACCACACCAGCCGTATTGTGAGGAGAGATTTTTCATGAAAGCCCAGCAACACTCCATAATAAATAGCACAATGAATGCCTCAATAAATTGCAAGCTAGGCATTATCTAACCCTTTGGTAAAAGTTTTTAGTTATTATCAATTATCAACTAGACAAAATCACATGCAGTCTGAAAAGTTTCATACATAGTTTTGAGAGATGTATTTTTATTTATTTGGTTTGTTTGGTAATCGTTTTGTTTTGTGTGTGGGTTTATGGGATGGGCCGCCTTCTGAAGAAAATCAGTACATGTAAGTACAAGTATCAATAAGTTTCTGTCTTTTTAGGTGACTGTCCATCTCCCCAAGGTCAGGCGGAAGTTAAGTAAAGGTTTCGAGCATTATGCTGCTATTTTATGCTAATTTGTCTTCCCACTGAGCGTTTAATGACAGAGGGGGAGGACATCGCTGAAATTACTGCTTTCAATACATGGATTTCACAGCAACGTCAATGTCGTTGCACTGCGCAAGACCGGGGCAGAAAGCGTTTTTTTTTTGTATTGAAACTGTGGAGGAAATTAGCAACATGACAAGAAGTTGTTGTGTAGTGAACTGTGCAAACAGAGTTGGAAATGGCATAAAAATGTTCAACGTACCTAGGAAGAGGCATCCGTTTCAAGTAGCTTGCACCTTTAATGTCAAATATGTATATAGACAAAGGCTCAAATATGTAAAATTATGTTTGGGTATATGTTGAGTGGGTGTGTGCAAGTCTTCTTGGCAACAGAAGAGGGATTAGTAGACTAACAACAGGTAATAAACAGTACATTTAAACTGGGCTTTCTCATGGTTATTCTATCACGATAGATGGCTTTCTGCCCCAGGTTTGCGTGCGCAGGCGCAGTGTTTGTAAACATGAAATCCTTGTATAAGAAACGACTGCAGAGAGCATAGAGAAATGGAGGTCTAATACATTTCTCCCCTCTTGGCCTGGCCATTGTCTTTAAAAGTGGTCATTACAGATGAGTGCTTCTGGGAAGGAAAGGCGCCCCCCACACACACACACACACACACCACCCACCCACCCACCATCATCATCTCCCCTTCATGTAGTCACTGGACTTTGATAGCTGGCATTGAGGGGCACGTTCGGGCAAGGGGAACTAGTCTTGTTTGTTGTTCCGTGTTATTGTCGACCAAAGTTGCCCTGCTACTGCCTCTGATCTCAACCATCTGGGTGAGGCACCTGTCAGACCAAAAGCGTTGTGACAGTATGGTTCAACTTCTTCAGAGAGAGACAATGCCACCCAGCCTCTTCAAAGCCATCCTCACTCAGCTGTCAAGTGAATGGCTCTCATGTTCTGGAACTTTCTGTTTCTCATCTGCATTGTTCTACGAACAGTTATCTGTCTCTGGTGAGTCCTTGTGGAGATGGATGGGGGGTGTGGTGTCTTTTACTGTGCTGAAGGTGTCATTGAGATAGAAGGCATTTTCCCTAACTTCTTTCCAAATCACATCTTTCATTTCAGTTGTCATTGTTGTTAGACAACTGTGCAGACAGCAGCAATTAGATGTTTCTAAGTTCATTTTCACCTGTCATAAGGCAATTTCCTAGTTTTGAAATACTGCTCTGCTTTTATTTTTCTACATTTTTCCCTCTCTCCTCTCTGCAAGAGACACGACCAGAGGGCACAGAGATGGATATATCCAATTTTCTTTTGACATCAAAGGTAATTTAAATGATGACTTGTAAGAATAATCTAAAATCAGCTTTGCCTTATAATGATGAGTTGTCACCTTTTGCACTTAATAATAATGAATGCCATGACACTCTTAGTTACCCCTGCAGGTCAAAAATAAATGCTTTGAAAAGATCCAGCAAAAACACTTCAGTCAGCTCCAAGTGGCACCTAAAGGTCACACACACACACACGCAGACACACACACACAGAAGAAAATGCATGAATTGCGCATTTAAGAATGAGATGTTTTGATGGTTTAAGTGGTTCAGATGCCACTGGCAAATTGACAAGCTGCTGAGTTTAGCAACGGGGGCGCTTCACCTATAATCAAGGTGTGAATGAGCAGCCAGATGGCTGAATGGCATCAGAGGTTTTAGCAAGTGCAAGAGCAAGAGCAAGTGGGATCTGAGCTAAAAGGTGGGATGTGTTCACTTCCAGTCGAAGCACTTGGACGACACCTATTAGGATACTGCCTTTGGAGACATTATCTGGACCCTCATAAACATGGCGTTCCATGACACACCTAAATGCTCATGCAACAGTCTCAGTACTCATGCTAGAAACTGCAGGTGAATGTTCACCACCTTTTCTCTTTCAGCCACCTACGGATTCTTTTTGACCTGGCTCAGTTCACCTTGAGGCTGAGTGAGCTCAGGTGCGCGACAATGTGGTTCACATGACAAAGTACAGGTGAGGGGTAGACTATGCACACCTACGCCCGTCATGGCAGGCAGAAGATTCAGCATCTCCAATTGGCATCTCCAATAGCGATATCCCAGTAGGGGGCATCTTGTGTACTTCAGAGAACCGTTCAGACAATTGTCCGCTTATCTTGCACTTATACAGATCACGGTGGCAATTGATATGGGAATGAACTAGGATGGTTAAAGACGTAGTGAAAGAGTAGTGCCTCGCCACACTGTGTGTGTGTAGGTGTGTGTATTTGCAGTTTGTATTATCTAACCCAGGCCTATTCAATAGGCGGCCCGTGGGCCAGACGATGCTCCAGCAATAAAAGTTAAACACCATTCACGAGCCTTCAGAACGTAAATTGGGTCTTTTTTACAGAGGATGCGTTCGTAAACTCTGGTCCTTTTCTGAGTGTAGATAGAATTGTCGTTCGTCTATTCAGAATGGCACACTTTTGAAGTGTTTAGAGCGTGTTCAGAGCATACACCGGCCACTCGCTGAAGGGAGAGAGCAGCAGAGTGTGACGTCTGAATGAAAACAGTGCTAACTGCTAGACAAAGTTTTTAGGAAATAGACCAGTTCTGGATTGATTTATGAATTAAAGCTCATAATTGGCAGGTAAAAAAAACGATCATGGTCCTTAATTGTCAAGCAACTGATACATTAACCGCTAACCTGCTGGTTTATATTCATTTTGATCTATCAGAAACCATTTGTTTAATCACAGAAAAATACGCTCGACTTTATCGAACTGTGGAGGGTTATTCCATTATCAGAGTGGCAGATTGTAGCCTATTTCTCAACGCACCCAGAATATCAGAAACAGACCAAGCTGGTTAATGCCTCCTCCTCCACCCCACCTCATTTTAGAGAAATATAATTGCATGCATTCTCAATCTTTTTTAGAATGTAAATTTTAAAGGAATAGGCTACCCCATAACAAAATTTAACGTAACTGGGAGTTGCCAATTAGCCAGTCTTCTCAAAATAGTCCTAAATGAACTCGAGATTTTTCCTAATTTTGTTGTTTTAACTGTACATTCAAACCGAGTACAAATGCTAATGGCATTATCACGAAGGATTTGTCTAGTAGGACTCCTAGAAGTGACAAAGTCTTGAGACTATATTTTTGGGCAAAGCACAGCTAAAGCACCGCTGATAAGCGTAGACCCTGAAAACCCCAACTTCCATAAACACACCGGCGTGACTGTGGCTGTGACTTTACCCGAAAATATAGTCCCAAGACTTTGTCACTCCTAGACAAACCCAATTTGTGATAATGCCATTGGCATTTGTATTTGGTTTGAATGTACAGGTGAAACAACGAAATTAGGAAAAATCCCGAGTTCATTTAAGACTATTTTGAGAAGACTGGCTAATTGGCAACTCCCAGTTACAGCGCTCTATGCTAAGCTAAGCTAATGCTGCGCTTCTGGATACAGGACAACCACGGGGCTGAATGAAAAACACTTTTGCTCACTTATCCAACTCAGGGGAATATGGTAAGAGACTAAATTTAGTTTTGGGGTGGCCTATTTCTTTTAAGGGTAAAAAATAAAAATGGTTTTAGTTTGTGAAAAATGTCAGAATTGTTAATGACTGCTGAAAATGTGCGGCCCAAATGAAATTTTAATTGAATAGGCCTGCTCTAACCCCTCAAACACATTCCATGGTTTAGCAGTTTGAAGGAAGCTGTTGTGACATCATACAAGGAAATCAGGGTGGCCATAGTGACAGTGGAGTGTGTGTGTGTATGTATTTGTGGTGCTAAGCATGTGATCCTTCAATGTTGTCAAGAGAGTGGATTATTGTGATGTACACACAAACACACACACACACACACGTTAACAGTTGAGAATGTTTCTTTAGGCAATTAAACATTTCTAAGAGTGTGTGTCAAAGTGTGTGAAATGAGTACCTGGCCGCCTCTTTCTCTCCATGAGACAAGATTTAGGCAGAAATCCGCCATCTCCATGGCAACAGGGGGACCTTATGTGGAAGGAGAGATAAGAGAGGGGGATTGTGGAGAGAGACAACGTCAAAATCTCTGCTGTGGTGGCCAAGAGATGAGATCTCAATCTGGAGGTGCTGGGAGCACACTGCTGCAACAGGTCTTTAAAAGCTACCTTTAACAAACCTACCTAAAACTGACCTTCAGGCACACTAAAATATGTACACATTTACACACACACACTCATATGCCTATGCATACAGTAGATGAATATGCAAACACAAACACACACACACACACACACACACACACACAAACACCTGTAACCACACCCACAAACATACATGTACAGACTTCTCTCGAGTCTCTCTGTAGCACACGCACACACACACACTCTTTCTCTCTCTCTCACACACACACACGGACACAGAATCACACACAGTGCCGCCCACCCCAGAGAGTGTGCTTCTCATCAGCCCAAGTCGGCCGCCTTCTTGTCCCTTCACTGCAGGAAGCGAGTGGACCAGTAGGGGCCAATCTCCACTTGATGGGCCTGAACACTGCAAGTCATCTGGGAGTGATTCATACCACTGCTATCAGGGGCCTGCAGAGCTGTCTGAGAGAGAGAGAGGAAGAGAAGGAGAGGGGGACAGAGGGAGGAAACGCAGCAACTTTTTTGAGTTTTGAGTGAGTAGGGACGTAGGGAATTTGTGAAGAAGAAGAAAAAAAGAAAGACCGTAAAGAGAGACAGAGTGAGAGAGAGAGGAGAGATGGACTAAGAGGAGAGGGAAAAAAAACAGCAACTTTCACAGACTGCGGACGTACAGGAAATGTGTGAAAGAAAAAAAAACAGAAGAGGAAAAAGAGGAGAGGAGAGAAAAAAAAACTAAAGAGAATCTTAATGTGACATAACGAGACTTGCTGTGTGTGTGTGTGTGTCCCAATTATTCATACTAGCCTCAGTGCTCCTTGCAAGGTAGATGCCAGTTCACAAAGCCCAGGTCACTTTCTGTCAAAGCACTTAGAGGTCAGAGTATAAAGGCTTCTCTGTCACACACACATAAACACATACACATAAACACACACACAGACAAACAAATACATAGTGAGTAAACAGATACACAGACAGCGAGGCCATACTGTGAGAGTAGATGAAGAGATACAACTCAGACTCTTTCTCTGACACACACACACAAACACACACAGACACACACACACACACACACACAGGTTGAGAGAGAGGCCACAGATTGACAGGGCAGATGAGGATAGGAGTCAAACTCTGAGACTTTTCATTATGAGTTGTCTGATGGAGCCCTTTGCAGCATCAAATGCCACTGGCCTTGCGCTCTCTCTCCATCTCCGGGGAGAGGAATCAGCTGCTGTCCCCTTTCAACCGCTCCATCTTTCTGTCTCACTTACTGTAAAGGCCACAGGCTACTGACATTTTCATACACACAAATAGCCACAAATTCAATTCAATCAAATTTTATTTATATAGCGCATTTTTACAAAAGGCATATCTCAAAGCACTTAACACAAAGAGGCCCATTGAGCAACAGGGGCAAGGAAAAACTCCCTAACAGCGTTGTTTTGTTTTTAATTGTTATGGTAAAGGAAGAAACCTTGGCAGTTCTGACGGCTCAAGGGGCTAGCCCTACTGCCTAGGACAAAAAATCCATCCATCCCTTTTTATGCTGAAAAATAACACACTGACAAAAGAAACTTAGATCGAAGATACAGAGAAAAGCAATTGTGCATCATTTTGTCGAACGACCTGTACCAATAAGCCTTGTGCATCGGGGTCATGTGTGTGTGAGAGAGTGTGTGTGTGTGTGTGAGTGAGTATGTATGTGTGTGAGTGCACGCGCGCATGTGTGTGTGTCCTTTCACAAAGTGTGTGAATCAATCATTGTTGCATAATTGCGACGGAGGGCGGCTCTGCTAAACCCTCTAATCAGGGCAGCAGCAGGTGCGCCACGTTCACATGCATGGAAATTGGATTCGGTGGCTGCTTGCCTGCCCACACACACACTTGGCTATTTTCAGCAGGCCGCTCAGAAGTCACTGACCCATGCATAACGTGTAGTCTGACCACTCAAATCAGAAGTACGGATGCCAAACACTTGGACGTGGGGTGGAATGTCACAGACGAAACAAAGTTTATTCTCACATGTTTGAGAGAAACCTGTTGGCCTGAGCATTTAATTTTACTGATGGTGCAGTTCACCACCTAACTGCTGCACACAGCAGAAAATTTAGATACACACACAAAAACACACACACACAGATGTGGGTTCTCTTTCGTTTCGAAGCCGAAACGTACGAATGGATGATGCCTATCATCTCCTACTTTTTCTGAAGTCAATTTTAACCAACCCTTTGAAAAAAGGGCAGTAAGCGCTCTGACGCGCGCAGGCAACTACTTAGACAGCCCTACGTGACGTCAGAAAGTCTATATGAAGAGTTCAGATGCAAAAGCCTCTAAATCCGCCTGACCACTTTTCTTTTAAAAGAGCATTTCTTGTAAGGCTCTTATGTTCAAGCTCAGCACCCTAATTTTACTGAAAATGATAAGGTCATTTGTTGGTTAAAAATATATATTCTTTTCAGAAATGTTACTAAACCAATTTACTGCTATTAAACAAATATTTTCTTGTTTTGCGTCAAAAACAGCTAAATCCAAAAGGTCTTTTTTTGCAAAAACCTCTAAATCCACTTCTTCCAGACAGACACAGGAAAGAGTGCTAAATCACCATTTAGGGTACAGAAGGTATCAGAAATGATTCTCCCCTGTAAATACAACATGGTTATGGAGGGTGGGGTGGGGAGTTAGAGACAATCATTCAATACTACCATTTCTCTGTACTCACTCCTCTACCAAGTGCAGATGAAGGCAAAATGCCTAAATATATTCACACAGTATAACCAAAATGGCAAACACAGGCAATACATTTATTTTAACAACAGAACAGACAAAACACAAGCAAAACATTCTGATAACATCATGAAAAAAGTTTAGCTTATCATAAAATCTCTTTGAGAGAACAGTGCAAAATGTTTATAATAAAGGTCACCCATATAAAAAACTGAATCTGATTAAAACAGTTTAACTTATAATAATAATCTCTTTGAGAGAACAGTGCAAAATGGTCACCCATGTAAAAAACTGAATCAAATTCAAACAATTTAGTTTATAATTATCTCTTTGAGAGAGCAGTGCAAAATGTTTATAGTAACGGTCACCCATATAAGAAACAGAATCTGATTAAAATTCTTTTTATAAAATCTGATAAAAAATCTTTGAGAGAACAGTGCAAAATTTCTGATTAAAAACATTAATTCATCAAAAAACATTAATTCACAGTACTCATACTGCCTATGCCCACTACAGTCATAAGTCACCCATATGAAAAACAAAATCTTACAAACAGATTAACAAAATACAAACAGATTAGTTTATAATCTCTTTGAGAGATGCAGGAGAAAAATACAGTATAATAAATTCTGACAAAATCTACAGTATAAACGTAAAAAAGAAGTTTGATGTGAATCAATCCATAGCCTCGTCGCCTTGTTGTTGACCAAAGGCTGTGTAACAAACCGATAACTATTGTTTACTGAATGTGGCGTAGTGAAATGAAACCAAAAGTGAGTCACTTTACCCTATTCCGCCTATGTTGTATCAAAGTTTTTTGTTCTTTTTCCTATAGACAGCTTTCAGTGACATTGAACAACAGGGCTATGGATTGATTCACATTAAGAGACATTAAATATCAAAAGGATGGATACATTTTATTCCTCATCTCCATCCTCAAGATCTTGTTCAATGTCCATGTCACCAGCAGTTGACAGGACATGCGTGTAGAAATGATGCACGACTGGTGTCACCCCCAACTCATCCAGTAGCTTCAGCACATCTGCCTTCTTTGCCTCTTTAACACAGTTGACATCGGGAAGAGGCCCTGGCTTGAACTGTGACCACTTTCTGCCTCGCTTCAGGACAGAGTGCTGGCTAAATTCACCAGCAAATGTGGGTTTAAACCCCAGCTTGTCTCCTGCGATTTGAAGAACTCGTGCATCACTAATTGTAAAGCTTCTCTGAGCCTTTGTAAATGTAGCTGCTTCTTTTTTGAAGTCATAGCACTGCCAGTCCTTCCCATACTCATATACAATGCCATGTCTCTGTAAGATCTTACGGTACTCATCTGGCAGAAGAATGGTGTTGTGCTTCCTAATTTCCTGCTCTATCCTTCCAAATGCTCTGTCCGCTGGTAAGAAGCTGTGCCCCCGTACAGGAAAGAAGCAGGTGATGTTAAGTTGAGGAAACAGCTGGGAACGGAGGGCAAACAACATTGACAGAACATTAATGTTCTTGTTCTGACCGTAGCAGGAGTCAGAGAACAGGCGCAGACTCTGACACTGGCGCAGGTGAACGCTTGCTATTGTTGTTAGGAAGTGTTGGAGAGCTGAGGCAACAACGTTGCTATCCTTCGAGTTTTCATACTCTAGCCAGGTATAGAGATGGATGTCTGACCTACTCTGGGCTCCTCCTCTGCCATGATGACGCACCACGCCAAATACATAGAAGTACAACTGCCGTGAGTAATATGTCTGGCCAATAGCAGACTTCAGGAGAACCAAGTTCTCCATGATGTCAAAGCAGATTGTGAATGTATCACCCACGTCATTTAGAGTGTCGTAAAACTGGCGGGCACGGCGTCGATGGAGAGAGTAGAGAATAACCTTATTCCGCTTCTGTTCTGGAGGCAAGTCAGGATCATTGATTGCCATGCGGAATTTCACACACGAAGAGCACACATCTTTGGCAGGATGTCCAAAAGCCAGATTGAAGTCGTATACAAAGATGCTCTTGATGCAGACTTGTTGATGATTCTGCTCAAGAAACATGTGATGCATTTGTGCCACACTCAAGTCACTTGGCAGGAACTTTCTCCCAGGAGCACCACATTGAGCGGAATGGCTTGCTCTACATGTAAACGACTGTATGTGACCTCGAACCATCTGCTTCATTGCATTCATGTCGGCATTTTCTCTGGAACCTCCACGATTTTCTGGCCGTGCCTTGCCAGTCTGAAGCCAGTACTTTGCAATATTTTGGACTCTGTCTTTCTTGATACCTGTAATGACAATGAATAGGAAAATGTTTGTTTGTTTGTTTGTTTATTTATTTATTTATTTGTTTGTTTATTTATTTTTTTATTTAACAGTGCTCTCTCTCTGTGTGTGTGTGTGTGTATGGGGGGGGGGGGCGTATCATTGTACTGTAGAATTTCTCATTTGTGTAATGTACAATATTATAGAATTATGATACTATGAATAGAGCTGTGTGCAATATTTTTTGTGCAATAGGGATGTGTGCAATAGCAGAATCTATTACATTATGTAAAAAAAAAAAAGTTTCTGGTTCGGTGACTCATTGTTTTTTTTTTTTACATTTGAAATAGCCTACCAATCAGATTGTGATTATTTGTATGTCCCTCCCCTTTACAACAACGTCTCAGACAGTTTTCAGTTCCTATGAAACTGCAGAAGCGGTGCTAAAGGTAGCCTAACTTAGCCTAATCAGAAAAGTAAATATAATGTGATGTAGCCTAATTAATACAAAGATAATATAATGAGCACAAATAAGTCGTTACTACAGTAGCTATATTTTAGCTTAAAATTTCAGTTAACTTTAACTTTCTGTGGTATGGAAGATTCCCATGGCTAATGGAGTACCAAGGGATGCTGCTTTGTAAACCACGAGGCTAGTAGCGGTCATGCTGCAGCATTAGTCTTCAGACTGATGGATTTAAGCAAAGCCACGAAGCATTAGGAAATGCCTCAAACCTTTCATACTTCAAACCTTCATCATAAGTAAGTATTATGTGGATTTTACTTATTAATTAATTGGCCGCCGAGCCATGCATAATAGTTGTCTGACATGTCCCGCTAAGCTATTATTATGCACTCCATTAAACGGGTGTCTAGCGTGTTACGCCTGTGACTTTGTATACTGTGCCAGTGCTGTAATGTAACATTACTTAGAACGTAATGTTATGAGGCATATGTTAATTATTAAACCCTAAAATCCATTTATAAAATAAATCGTCTTATTTTAACTTAAACATAACAAACAACGACAAACCAATAGGCAACAAGATGGGGCGGGAGTTAATCCGCCTCCTCTACCATCTTTGTTGTGGATTGGTTGGTCATGGTTTGTTGTGTTTAGGTTTGTTTGACAGTTCGTTTGAGTATTGCAGCAGCCCCTGTGTTTTTTTTTAATCATGACCGGAGTTTTATTATTCAGTGGACAGAAAGTTTACTGATCAAGGGGAGATTCCTACGATTTCAGAAAAATAAACTCGCGCTAAAGTCCTGCAACATCTCGCAGGTAACGTTAAAGGTAACATTAACGTTAGGCAAGCTATCATATTCTAAGTGGGCTAACAAGTTTTCATACATTCACACACACACATCATTTCACATGACTAGTTAGGCCTAATATACTTTTACAAATGTCTGCACACGTTTAAATTTAACCATGGGCTATTCTTTGACCACCAGTTACAATGTTAGGCTATGCTGTCCTTTATTTATAGCATAAACACCGGGCTGTCAACGTAAAGGCAGAGACAACACAAATCTGGCTCTTCTGGCAATACAAGGAAGAAAACGAATATACTTACAGAAAATGCTGAGGAATGAAGCCTGGCAGACAGGAACTTTTGTTATGTCTTCTTTAAGGACAGCATACTTGACCGACACGTCTCTTTGTCGTCTTTTTTCCACAATTGCGATTTGTGGCCTCCTTCGTTTGCACAGCATAATATCCATATGCGACAGAAGAATTGCATCTTGTCTCACTTTGTCACATGAGCTGTAGAGTTGTTGTTTAATGTAAGACAAGTCCGACTCCGTCAAAGTTACATCAGCGCATGACGGACTGTTATGATTGCACGTTATACTTGGGACCAAGTCATTACCACAGTATCTGTTTTCTTTGGCCTTATAACGGGTAGAGTTTTGAGGGCGACGTCGTTTTCTCCGTCCATTCACTGCCAGTAGGACGGGCTCATCCATTTCATTTAGCTCCATTTCCAACAGTGTTGTCTAAATCACTTTTCTGCATTGTAACTTTTTGTGTTTACAAAAAAGCCGGCTCCTCAGTGCGGCGTCACCTTGCGAAGTCACATGATTCGACTATGCGTTGTGATTGGTTCTCGGAACGTAGAGGTTTTTGCTGCTAAAGGGAGGTGGCGTTTAGAGGTTTCTGCATTTTAGACAGAATAAAAAGTGGGATTTAGGGGTTTAGGAGGCAAAATGATTTTATTTACATATAACACGCATGGAAAGCATTCACTCAACATCGTTATCTCATTTTTGACGGAGATGGCGTTTAGCGGCTTTTGCATCTGAACTCTTCATATATTGACTGCGCTTACGCTTCAGGTCCTCTTTGCCTCTTTCACCTCGCCTACTGCGTGTGTTTCTGAGTCGCTTTTCGTTTGCTTCCGCAAATATTTCTAAAACCAACGGCTTTTTTGAAAGCCCACCACAAAAGTTTTTTTCAAAGCTCTCCGAGGGATTTCCGTCTTGCTCCAAGTGCTCACGCTGGTCCTTAACTCTCCGACCGCCATGCTGTGTGTTTCATCTGCATGGGGAGTGAGCATTCTATGCTAGCCTTCTCGCAGCCAGATCTCTGCTCGGCTTGCGAACGCCTCTCCCCTGTGGCTATTGCCAACAGAGCGGCATTTTTCGTGGGTTCCACTGGTAGTCCAGGGGCGGCTTCTACCCCCGTTGGCGTCAGTGCTCTCCCCGCCCGCCAGTTTATCGATTTTCCCCCGGCGTCCTCGCACCCGGATGGGCTAATCGGCTGGTCTTCAGTGGCTACTCGGCCATCGGTTAGCTTCTCAGCGGCTAGTCAGCTACCAGCTAGTCAGTTAACCGCGGCCCACCTGGCTAGCCCTGCTAGCTCCATCGGCGCTGCCTTTGCCCGCGCGGCTACTTTGCCGCTCCAGGTCGATGATTCTGACAACCCGGTTATCGAGGCTGTGGACGAGGAGGAGCTCGCTTCCTTCCTCTCCGCTAAGGGATGCGCCACCGTGGAAGATTTGCCACCGGTCCAGAAGACCCACGCCGCCCAGTTAGCTTCTGAGCTAGCTTCCTTGGCTACTCAGGCGGCTAGCAGGCTGGGCCTTCCCCCGCCTCAGCGCTGTCCGGGAGGGCGTTTCGACCCCTTCTCCGGCGCGCTGCCCTCACCTGATGCCCTTCCGCTCCCTGCTCACCCCACTGTCGTGGCGGATGCGCAGGCCTCTTGGGAGGCCCCCTTCGCCACCATTGCCCCTATTCAAGGCCACGTAGCGTTTTACGCGATGGACGGAGCGGGCGCCAGCGGCCGCCATCAGCTGCGCAGAGCTACCGCTCTCACCACACTGGCCATCAGGGCGGTCATTAAAGCCGACGGGCGCTCCCTTGGCTCTTTGGTCGTCATCGACAGGCACCTCTGGCTGAATCTCTCGTCCATGCCAGAGAAGGAGAAGAGACATCTTATGAACGCTCCCATCTCCGCTGATGCTCTGTTTGGCCAGGCGCTGGAACTCCAGCGCGATCGCTTAGAGAAGACGAAGTCGGCGGCTCAGGCCCTGCAACCCGTGCTTCCTAAGCGTGCCCCGCCTCAACCAGCCACTCCGGCTATTCAGCGCGTAGATCCGACGCTCGCGCGCGCAGGTCGTTTCGCCTCGAGCGAGAACGCTCACTATCCAGCGTGGTTTTCGCTGGAGCGAGATGCGCCGCTAGGGTCGGACGCGTTGGCACATCCGTGGCTGCGATATCTACTCTACGCTTTCCCCCCCCTTCCTCTGATGCGTCAGGTGTTGGCCAGGATCAGAGCGGGGGCTCACAGGGTGATTCTGATCGCCCCCAATTGGCCATCTCAGAGCTGGTTCTCAGATCTGGTCTCACTGCTGGACGGCCAGCCTTGGACCCTCCCTCTGAGGAGGGATCTCCTATCTCAGGCTCACGGGTCGCTGTGGCACCCCAAGCCGGAAGCGTGGAGACTGACGGCTTGGCCCCTGAACGGGCACGTCTCCTAGAGAGCGGCCTGTCAGACGCAGTTATAGAGACTGTTCAGGCTGCTAGAGCTACGTCCACTAGTTCGTTGTATACACTAAAGTGGCGCGTGTTCAGCACGTGGTGCAGAGACAGGGGCTGTGATCCTCTAGTCTGCCCTATTGGCGAGGTGCTTGCTTTTCTGCAACACCTGTTTGATCAGGGTCGTACACCCTCTACTCTGAAGGTGTACCTCGCAGCTATTTCAGCATGCCATGTTGGCTATGCTGGCGTTTCCCCAGGCGCTCACCCCCTTGCGTGTGCTTCATGAAGGGCGTCAGGCGGCTTCGCCCCTCTTCCACACGTTCGGTCCCTACTTGGGACCTGGCCACTGTCCTACGCGGACTGGCTCTTACGCCCTTTGACCCTCTGTCGAGTGCCAGTCTAAAGATGCTTTCCCTTAAGACTGCGCTTCTGCTCGCTCTGGTCTCGGTGAAGCGTGTTAGCGATCTGACTGCTCTATCAGTCAGTCCTGACTGTCTTGAATTCACGCAAGATGACGCGCGGGTAACGCTGCTACCAAATCCCTTTCCTCGCCCTAAAGTGCTGTCTACTGACCCTCATTCGAGGGTCATTGAGCTCTCAGCCCTTCCTGAGACGGGAGGTTCTGTGCCCGTCACTCTGTGCCCGGTCAGAGCGCTTCGTGCCTATTTGATGCGTACGCAGAGCATCAGGAAGACGAACCAGTTGTTTGTCTGCCATGGCGAGCGTGCCAAGGGTCAGGCCTTGTCTACCCAACGCATGTCGCATTGGCTTACTGAGGTCATACGTCTGGCATATGAGGCGGCGGGTGCTCCTCCGCCTGCTCATGTCAGGACACACTCCACCCGTGGAGTGGCGGCTTCTTGGGCCTTCTGGAAAGGCGTCCCTATGCAGGATATCTGTCTGAGCGCTTTGTGGGCCTCAGGCAACACCTTCGCGCGTTTTTACGCATTGGACGTCACCAGGCCGGGGGTAGCAGAGAGTTTTCTCTCTGTGCCCGGCGGCGGTCCCATGGGTCTTCCCACCTCGGGCTCCTCTGTGGGGCTCTTGAGGCTTGGTTGTAGTGATCCATTCGTACGTTTCGGCTTCGAAACGAAAGAGAGCGTTACGGACTCTAACGTATCCTCGGTTCTCTGAGTGAGAAGCCGAAACGTACGCTTCGAGCCTCAAGTCGCCGACGCTGGCGAGCTTGGCAAAGAGGACCTGAAGCGTAAGCGCAGTCAATATATAGGCTTTCTGACGTCACGCAGGGTTGTCTAAGTAGTTGCCTGCGCGCGTCAGAGCGCTTACTGCCCTTTTTTCAAAGGGTTGGTTAAAATTGACTTCAGAAAAAGTAGGAGATGATAGGCATCATCCATTCGGAAGTTTCGGCTTCTCACTCAGAGAACCGAGGATATGTTAGTATCCGTAACGTTTTCACCTGATGGAATTCCACAAATGTGGCTTAAATATATAAAAGTGAACCCCAGCTACTGAGAGTGAGAACTTGGACAGCTAAAACTGCAGTCACTAACATATTCCAGTCAGCAGGTCCCCCAAGAATAAACCCACAGTTGCTCAAAGCAAGATGTAAGTCATATCTGCACCAGATGTGAACCGGACTCAGCTGCTGCTCTACATGAGGCCTTTTCCAGGACACAGAAGCCGAGACAGATGGAGTCAGGCCCGGATTGGGGCCGCATCTGGGTTAAGGTAGCCGTGGTTTCGGACGTAGAACGTCTGTACTTTTCCTTGTGACACCCTTGGGGCTCCTGATTCGGCGGTAATTCGGTCATTTCTGGCTCCGGGGCTAGAGAGAGACCACTGCGCTTACTTACCCAGATGGAGGTGTCTGGCGTCTGGCTGCCGTCTTAGCACCATCCCCCAAACCTCCAGCGCCTTCACCAACACTATTCCACCGAGAACTGCAGCAAGACCTAGATTAACATGAACATGGCCTGGTTGTGTGAATGTCCTTAAAGAAGCCCAGATGAATAGCTCTGCCTCTAATGTGGTGATTTGTCTCCGGAGCCGCCCTCACAGGCACCTTAAGCTCCGTAATGAACACCATGAACAAGCGGACGGAGACAAAGGAGAATGTAATGAAGATGTAATGCTGAGGATGCTTTGGCGTTGTCCTGTCTAATGAGAACTCTTCCTTCGCTGTTGGAATCATTAATCAGGGCTTCACGCATGGACTTCAGCTCCTCCACTCTGTGTGAACTGTGTGTGTCTATGTGTGTGTGTGTGTGCATAACCGTTCTTACAATAGGCAGGACGTGACAGGGCGAGGGCTGACTCAAGTCCACTAACGAGGGCAGAAAGCCGAGGCTCAAGAAGAAGAATTGAACACAGGAGCATGGCAAACAATGACTGACAGGGATTAAGGTCCTTACAAGTCCTTTCACTTTGTGGCCATCTAGTTGATCCAGGTGATTATTTTGAATAACAAGACTAGCGTGTGTATTACAAGGATTTACCTGTATACATAAACTGTTTAACCTGTGTATGTGTATGTGTTTGTGGTGGTGTAACCTGCTGACTGAGTTGTTTTAGTGGTTGCAGTCTTAACTGCCCACATTCTCGCACATTCCTAGTACAGTAGTTGGGCTTCCATCCAACTGATGCAGATATTTTAAGCACATTCAGCTTTTCATTTTGATCTATTTCTTTATATAATATTGCAGTCTTGTACAACAACAATACAACAACAATAGTAATCATAATTATAATAGCAATCATAACAATAATACTAATCCTGTCAATGGAGCCTAATCCAGTGTGTCATACTCGACCAATCCTGTCACTGCCTGTCTCAGAGGAGGTTGCTGCAGCTGTCCTGCTGCCTGTGGGTTTGCTGGTGGGGAGACCGTCTGATTCTAGTGTAGCCCTTAGACAGAAGCTGTATATACCGCTATGTGTATACTGCTAAAATCACCTGCATGCAGTTAAAGTCTAGTGTAGACTAGGCTACATGCACCCCATCTATGTGTGTGTGTGTTTGTGAGATTGTGTGTGTGAAGGGCGCCTGTGAAGGTCGTATGGAAACAGGATGAGCGGTGGAGGGTGCCTGACTCTCAGCGTCCCTGGCCCACATGGGCAGGCCAGATCAATCCCACTGTGTCAGTCAATAGCACCAAAATGTCAAAACCCTGCCATTGATGTTGTGTGAGAAGGTATGGAAAGTTATGAGGACAGGAGTGTGTGTGTGTATGTTTGAAGGCTAAGACACAAGCCTGGGGTATGATTTATTGGAGTCTTATGTAATGTTACCAAAGATCACTAGGCGTGTCTATCACACTGAAATTAATATTGATCTATTTCAGTGGTAAAAATTGCATTTGTGTACACATAGCCTAATACTTAGTGTGCTAAATGGGACACCATTGTGAAGTAGACAATGCTTTGGGAAGGCTCATTATAAAAGCCCTTGTGCTAACAGCTACTTTCAACTACTTAGGATGTCATGGATTGTGCACGCACACCTGCACACACACACGAACACACACACACACACACACACACACTCTCTCTCTCTCACACACACACACACACACTCCTATCCCTCATTCAATTTTCACCTTGCTGGATTTCTTGAAAGAGCTCTACATTTCTGTGTGTGTGTGTGTGTGTGTGTGTGTGTGTGTGTGTGTTAGTCCCATCCCATCCCTGTGTAAGTTACACAACTAGTCCTTTTCCAGTGGCCGCCTGTGTGCCTGAGTCAGCCGGTCATGGCTGTAGGGTCTGAGGCTAGGCAAAGGTGTGGGTTTCCGTGTCCTGTTCTGGCCGGAATACTACCGCTGGGTCGAGAACAGCAGCCGCTGATTACAGACACATCAATGCAAAACTGCAATTGATTTATTGTAATTAAGTGTGGATTTGCATGCCTTAAGCCACTGTAAACAGCTGTGGGCAGGATTTCTCTCAGCTAACTTGCTTAATGCCTGGTAATAGCAATAGGTCAGGCTATTGATTTTCCCGAGCCAGAAGCTCGCTTTGGGCAGGCGTCACTGATGAGGGCTGGAGGGGCGGGGGTCAGACCCACAAACAGAATGAATATCAGATCAATGTGGCCCTGTTTAATTGCTTAGAGCGTTGTGTGTGTGTGTGTGTCTGTGTGTGTTGGTGCCTGCATTCATATGTGTGTGTACGAGTGGATGCACATATGTGTGTGTGTGTGTGTGTGTGCGCGCGTGTGCGTGCAGACTGTGCAAGCTCATATGTGCCTGTGTGTTTGCAGACTGTGCGAGTGCATATGTGTGTGTGTGTGTGTGTGTGTGTTTGTGTGATGTACAGGTCAAGCTTCTACGTCCAGAGGACACAGGTTAGAATGGAACTGGCTCAGACCTGACATGGCCCAGGGCTCCTGAGGTAGACGCCATCTGATGGTCAAATCTGCTTTATTTTGGTCTTAAAATAAAAAATATCACAAGCGTGCAAGTGTGTATGTGTGTTTGTCTGTATCTGTGTGTGTGTGTGTGTGTTTGTAAGTGAGTGGACATGCCTGGGGGAGAGTTGTATGTGTTTTGCCCGGTATGTGAGTAATTGTGTGTGTGTGTGTGTGTGTGTGTTTGTTTGTGCTTTCTCCCACACAATAAAATACTGTCAAGAGCTGTCTGGCAGAAACAGGCAGGTTTGGCACATCTGCAAATCATGTCCTGGGTTATCACCTCCAGAAAGGCCACAGTGGTAGTCCATGGCTTTATACAGGGTCAGAGAGCTTATTGAGACTGCTCCTGGTTGCTTTTCATTCTAACGAGACATTACATGCTGTGCAGCACACATAACTAACCACACACACATACAGGCACAGACACACGCATACCACATACACACACACACACACACACTGTCATCTCACTTAGTTCTCAAGTGTTTCTATGGGCAACTGCCTGGCAAACGGCCTTATGATGATTCACACTCTCGCACTCTCACTCCAGGGTTTCTCAGGTGGACCACACTCCTGCTGTGTGTGCCTGGCTGTGTGTGTGTGTGTGTGTGTGAGTATACCCACACTGGACACGTCAGTGTGCAAAGGTGAAATTGTGTGTGTCTACAGCACTCTGTAAGGTGACACATTTAAATGTTTGTCTATTTGCGAACTGGATACACTTGAATGCCTGTGAGTGCGTGCAAGAGTGTGCTCATCACCAGAGCAACCCAAGAGAATTCAGAATGTCAATGTATCTCCACACAAGAGAAAATATTGATTCCATAGAATCAATATTGATTTTTTAAGGAGGATGTCATAGTGGCTCGAAATCCAATGCAATTCAGTTGCAGATACTGAAAGAAAAACATTACTCCCATAGACTCCAAAAAGCCCAGGGTTTTCATCATTTACTCCAACACAATACACCCCAGAAAAGGGGTGTTTGTCATGCTGTTTTGGCCTTATACTACAACATATGTATAGGCTACTGTACCTTTGGCAGCTGATCACTGTATGGCATATGCTGGCCAGGATTAGAGAAATACAGCTGCACTTGCAGTGCTCTGCACACACACACCCCCCCAACCCCAGACCCAGTCGACAGACATCGACATGGAAGATGGAATGCTAAATGGAATGTGATTTTTTTCCTACATTGAAGTAATCATTAGGGTGTGAGTGTGTGTGTGTGTGTGTGTGTGTCTACAGTGATATCAATATAGTGAAGAGGGGAACTGGTTAATGCTTTGGCCTTGAAGCTGAAAGGTCACTGGTTTGTTCCCCAGCCAGGAGGAAAGTGGGGAGAGTGTGGGTGGGGTAAGTGCAGCAGTACTCTCCCATCCCCAGATCCATGGCCAAAGTGCCCTTGAAAAAGACAACTAACCTCTCACTCCCAAGGCACCACTGAATACGAATTGCAGGTAGGAGTATCTTTTATAATATAACACAAAAAAGGAATCAATGTAGCCTCTGATAGTCCAACATATTAAAATTAACCATGATATTTAACATTTTAACATTGCTGCTTTGATCAGATAAAGTTGTACAAGTTCCCTTCCAATTCCACTTCTTTACACACACACACACACACACACACACACACACACACACAGCAGTCGCCTGATCCACCTGAGGAACCCTGGAGATATGTGTGGGAGTGAATCATCCGATGGCCGTTTGCCAGACCCAGTAGGTGATGTCTCAGAACACACCATGGAGCCTTTGATAGGCTGAATAAACTATGAGTGTGTGTGTGTGTATGTGTGTGTGTGTGTGGGGGGGGGGGGTATTTCTTGCATGAATGAATCAGAGAAAAAAGTGTGCATGTGTAAGTTAGTATGCGTAGGTGTGCGGTTGTGTGTGTGTGGGGGGTGTGTGTGTGTGTGTGTGATCAGGACTGAATGGGGAGCCGCAGGGTGCCTGAGCAGTGACCGTGGTGCCCCTGTGAAGCGCTCACACCTGACCCCACACACACCCTGCTGACAGCCTGTTCGAGGGCTGAAGAGTCACCACATGCCTCCACAGCAGGAGGGGAGATGGGAGATTGTGTGTTTGTGTGTGTGCGTGGACTTGTCTTACCTCTGTTTTCTCCTTCCTCAACCTTGCCCTCTCACCTTCTCTCTCTCTCTTTCTTTCTCTCTCTATCTCTCTCCAACTATGTACATGCTCCTTTTCTGTGGGTGGGTTACACCGTATATAGTGAGATGAAAGAACGTTTCACCATAGCTCAAGAGGTCAAAAAAAAAATTTACATGGTACAGGTCAGACAACAAGAGGTTGTAAGTTAAGTTCAGTGAGGTGGAGACAGAATAGAGCGTTTAGCATCTGAGATAAGCGCTGGAGTCTCTTACACATCGGTGGGAAAAAGTTGCATCATCTCTTATTGTTCAACAATCTGACTGCCCGAGGGAAGAGGCTCTTCCCCATTCCAGAGGTGCGGCTTGTTGACCTGCGGCGCCTTCTACCTGAAGGCAGTAAGGAGGAGACAGCATGAGACAGGTGTCCTTAACAAAGCCTGTGGTTTGGCACAGACAGCAGGTGGGAAGAGAGGGCCCGGTGAGCTTTTCAGACGTCCTCACAATCCGCTGCAGGGCCCTTCAATTCTGCAGGAGTGGTGTTAGCAAACCATGCTGTGATGCCATCACTGAGGATGCTCTCAAAAGCCTCTCAAAAGGTTGTCAGAATAGGGGAGGGAAGCTGGACATTCTGCATGTGGTGGTTGGTGTCCCTGTGAGGTTTTTGGTGATGTGATCGCCCTCAAAACTTTGTTGCTCTGAACAAATCTGAACTGGAAGTTTTTTTTTTATATTTGTTTTTATGGACAGTGGGGAGTGCTTACCTGCCTGGAGATTCTTTTGTTTTGTCCACATTAAGGGTGAGTGCCCAAGGTGCTGACCTGTATTTCTCTTTTCCACCCTTTTTCACTCATGTAAATTCTCTTTCTTTATTGTTCTGTTCTTTGCACCATCTTTGCTGCTACTTTATTCCATCTTTATCTTTCATTTGTTGCACCATAGAGAGTGTGTGTGTGTGTGTGTGTGTGTGTGTGTGTGTGTGTGTGTGTGAATGTGTGTGTGTCGCCACGCCTGTCGTAGATCTGGGTCTGCTCTGGCATGACATCTGGTGTGGCTGCTGCATTTGCACTGCTCAAAGCTGTGACTGCTGCATCTTTATTGAATTTGGAGGTTTGATGAACAGGAATCATCTCTCAGCTAATCTTTTCATTGGCTAGTGATGCCTTCTTTGAGAAATGAGTGGCAGTGGCTGCTAGATCTGCAGAGTTCCTTTGTTGGCAGAGATTAGGGAGAGGGTGAACTGTGCCTGAAAGAGCGAGAGAGAAAGAGAGAGAGAGACAGAGTAAGAGAAGGAGAAAGAGAGAGAAAGAGAGAGAGGGTGACATTGACAGGTGTGGGGAAAGCACCATAACAGGGCTGCTCTTATCTAAAGTTAGTTTTCAGAGAAGCCCATGCTTTGGCTGTCTCAGACAACTGTGTGTGTGTGCATTTGTGAGTCTGCACGCGGGGGCGTGCAATGTGTGATAGATGTGTGTGTGTTCACATGCCATTTCAGTGATCTCTGTCCAAAGCTATGCAATCACACATCCCTGCTAGAAGGAAATGGCCCCGTCTTTCTCAGGTCTCTTGTTTAAATTTTTTTTTAGCACTAGGCATAGGTTTAACAGTCGTAGGTTTGCTCCCCAAACCCATACCCGCTACTATTTCTAAGTAAGCAACTTTAATTGCAAAAACAATTGTGTATTGTTACTAGTTGCTAGCATTAAAACCAACCCTATATTTAAAGCTGTAATGGTTTATGTTGTTATTGTCCAACCCTTGGACTGCCTGTAATGTGAACAAGTGACTGTGTGGAGTAGGTGAAGAGGCACACCTGGAGTGGGCCACAGGTGAGCAAACTAAAGCTACCATCTTCTCCCTTACTGGTTTTATCAGTGCTGTTTGTATAACAGCACAAGTTATCAGTTTATGACTTTCGCACTCCATAGAGACAAGCGTCTGTAGCACTCCAAGCAAATATGGGGTCACTTGTACAACATGTAACGCTATGCAGTATAACAAAAGGAGAACCAGACCATATGCCCACAAATCTATTAAGCTTGGGGAAAGAAAGTAAGTAAGAACAAAAAGAAAAAAAAGAAAGAAAAACACTTTCTTTTGGGTTTTGTTTTTCCTTATTTTCAACAGGCCTGTTCTGCAAAGTGCAATAAACAGTTGAAGCTCCAGCCCATGTTATGAGTCTTGTCTTGTCCAGTCTGGCAGTCATTTGCACCAGGTCATGGTCAGATTTTTATATGACCTGATGTTGATCCAGCACTCCAACACAAAGACAACTCTCTCTCTCACACACACACACACACACACACTCTCTCTCTCTCCTTCCTGAAATGTAGATTAGATTGGAAGCAAAACTGACACGAACTGAAACATTTTTGAACTGTTCCGCCACCTTCTCTCCACAATTCTATAACAATGCAGTCGCCCTGAACTCCCCCTTCCTCCCCCTTTCTCTCTCTCCATCCCTCTCTCTCCTCCCGCCCTGTCTCTTGCGATTTCACGTGGCTCTGTAGCCGAGCGGCGTCTTCATCGGTCCTTCATCAGTCCTCTGGAGGCCCCTCCTGTGAGCGGCGAGTCCTCGTTCGCCCTGCCATCCTCACAGAGGACACGGGGCTGATGGCAGGGCCGGGTGGCCCGGGGAGAGGCAGCACTGCCGGGGAGGACAGCAGGGGGGGAGGCTCTGTGGTCTGGAGCCCAAGGCTGACACTAACCAGTGCTGAAGGAGCTGATGGAGAGGGCTCTGTCCTGTCCAGGGGGAGGCAACGTGGGGCTCTGGGGTCTTCATACATCTACATGAGTCCTGTCTACAGGACACTGCATGAGGACACTCTGGGAAGCCCTGGAGAGATCAGGCAAGCAGGAGCTACTGTAAGGACAGTGTGTGTACATTGTAAAAAGTCCATATATGAGGTACGGAATTAGAGGGACAACACTTAAAGGTTGCATGCAACTACCTGTCGGCTGTAGGCAACCAAATAAGATACAACTATTGTATGTTTTAATGAAACAAATGGCTAAACTGTGAAGCCTCATCAAAAGTTTTTCTTTAGTAAGCCATTTTCCTCTTCAGTGGAGAAGTTAATATTGGCGAATACTATGCATGCAAACTGAATATGCATGCAATCTTTCAATAAATTAGGGTGCAAATCAACAATACAATTCCACATGCACATCCCCCCCCCCCCCCCCCCCCCACACACACACACACACACACACACACACAGACACACGTACATTCGATGGCTCTTTCCATAGTTTAATTTTGAAGTGAAATTAATTATTGTTATCGGTGAAATTAAAAAGCTGTACTACACACATATGCACTCTCGTTAGATGATTAGAATCTGAATCTGTAGAAAGGAACACATCACGGATTCCACTCCAGTCTTTGCAGACACTGTCTGTGCCTCTCAATGTCAGCTTTTCTTACATCACATTATTTTACCTTTCATTGATAGCAAAAATACCAGTATAGTCCCTATTGTTATTTTTTAGCTCAATTAAAAAGTTTGATGTTGAAAGGACATGCTAAAGAACCAACCCCACATATAAAATATGTATGAGTAATTCCACAGTAGTTTTATTAGTGCTTTCTTCCCTGGTGCGATAGAGCCTACAGCTAAATAAACAAACTCTCCTTTTATTCCTTTATGGGCTCTTGAAGCCACAGCAGACCTGTGGCCCACTCCTTACTCAACCTCCCAGTTCCAAAATGTCCACTGTGTCCATGGAAGCAGCTCAGATATTAATTGATCTTGGTACGACTTTGCGGAGAAAATCAAATTCACAGTCCTTTCACAGTCTGTCAATTATCCAGAAGGAAAGGGCGTGTTTTTTAAAGCAGGGGCCTAAGGGCATTTAATGGTGTCCTTGGGCAAGACAAGTTAACCTCTTTTGCACTGGGGGACACAAGCCCCAAACTAATTGATAGTCGACAAATGTTAGTCACTTTGGATAAAAGCTTCCGCTAAGTGCATACAAGACTAATTCTGGTACTAAAATGAATTGACTGAACACAGAAAAGGACAAATTATATCATAAATACTGCAAAAGAGGGGGAAGCATGGGAAAAGAGAAACTGGAGCTCCTAGCTGTCTTTTGCGCCCTGAAGGAGTTTCTTCCTCTCCTCAGAAGAGAACACGTCCTGGTGCGCACAGACAACACCACAGTGGTGGCACGAGGTCGTTATATACACTGAAGTGGCGCGTGTTCAGCACGTGGTGCAGAGACAGAGGCTGTGATCCTCTAGTCTGCCCTATTGGCGAGGTGCTTGCGTTCCTGCAGCACCTGTTTGATCAGGGTCGTACACCCTCCACACTGAAGGTGTACCTCGCAGCCATTTCAGCATGCCATCTTGGCTATGTTGGCGTTTCCCCTGGCGCACACCCCCTTGCGTCGCGCTTCATGAAGGGTGTCGGACAGCTTCACCCCTCTTCCACACGTTCGGTTCCTACTTGGGACCTAGCCACCGTCCTACACGGACTGGCGCTTGCGCCCTTTGACCCTCTGTCGAGTGCCTTGGTCTCTGTGAAGCGTGTTAGCGACCTGACTGCCTTATCAGTCAGTCCTGATTGTCTGGAATTCGCGCAGGGTGATGCGTTACGCTGCGACCAAATCCCTTTTCTCGCCCTAAAGTGCTGTCCACTGACCCCCATTCGCGGGTCATTGAGCTCTAAGCCCTACCTGAGACGGGAGGTTCTGTGACCGTCACTCTGTGTCCGGTCAGACCGCTTCGTGCCTACCTGACGCGCACTCAGAGCATCAGAAAGACGAACCAGCTGTTAGTCTGCCATGGTCAGCGTGCCAAGGGTCAGGCCTTGTCTACCCAACGCATGTCTCATTGGCTTACCGAGGCCATACGGCTGGCATATGAGGCGGCAGTTGTTCCTCCGCCTGCGCATGTCAGGGCGCACTCCACCCGTGGAGTGGCGGCCTCTTGGGCCTTCTGGAAGGGCGTCCCTATGCAAGATATCTGCCTGAGCGCGTCTTGGGCCTCAGGCAATACTTTTGCGTGTTTTTACGTCACCAGGCCGGGCGTGGCAGAGAGTGTTCGTAACGTTTTGGCCTTAAATAGGTAGTAAAGCATGGATATGCAGGGCTTTAAAAAAAAAAAACAAGCATTTATTAACAGCAGTTTGCAGACATTGCAGGGAAAATACTAAAAAAAGGTTTAATAATATTATTTAATATAATTTTGAAATGTTTGGCGGGCCAGATTAAAAAGCCAAACGGGCCGTAAATGGCCCAAATAGGGTTGGAGCTTCCAAAAATCTCTTGTGTGTGTTTATGGCACAATACACTATAGTGAGTTTATAGAGACAAGTGGTCATTTTTATTCATAACATATAAGCCTAGTTAAAGGGAGACGAATGGAGCTGAACATCACAAAGCATCCTCAGTTTAATCACTGCCATCATGACCTCTGCCTGGTTCAAATAGATCCACAGTCCTTCCATTGGAAAGAGAACAATATGCGTTGAGAATGAATTCATAGTAATTGGGTGACGAGTTTCTACAGCACAGTACTAGAGCTGGTTCAAATAAACATGTGTTCAGATGCTATTTACTGTGGCAACCCATGGTGAATCAGTATAAATTTTAATTCAACCAATTACTCTCTAGAACACGGATGATAGTTAGCTTAGGATGTGTATGGGTGACTGCCGTTTGAACAGTCTCACTGTGTCACTGTCTTAAATCACTAATGCAACAGATAATTCTGAAATTCAGACACGCTTAATGAAGCAAGCTGCACGTAAACTTGAGAGAAAATGGTATGCCACCAAACTTGAAGTGTTCCATCTTGCATGGAAAGACAGCCTAAAAGACTATAAGAAAGCACTTAATAATGCAAAAACAGAATACTACTCCTCACTTATAAATGATAATAAAAACAATCCCAAATTCCTCTTTAACACAATATCACGCTTAACTAAAAGTAGGAATGAAGTGACACACTCAATTCCAATAACATTAGACAGTAATGATTTCATGATTTTTTTTAATGATAAAATTGAATGTATCAGAGGTAAAATAAATAACACCATTCAAACCTCAAATTCAGCTGGTTCCCCTATAATGGAAACAGCAACCCCTAGCCGACCTATAGCATACCTGGACTCGTTTACACCTGCCAGTATATCTGAAATTATCAAGCTGATCTCATCAAGTAAGGCCTCTACTTGTCTACTGGATCCAATTCCTACTGATCTCCTTAAGGCTACTCTCCATAGCCTAGCTGAGCCGATACTTAATATTATAAATCACTCTCTTGCAGCAGGACATGTTCCCAAACTTTTCAAGACATCTGTCATTAAGCCTTTAATCAAAAAGCCCAACCTTGACCCTGATGTCCTGGCTAACTACCGACCTATATCCAACCTCCCATTTATATCAAAGATTCTTGAAAAAATAGTGTCTAAGCAAATTCGTACTTTCTTGGACGCAAATAACATTCAGGAAACCTATCAATCTGGCTTTAGAGCATACCATAGCACAGAATCAGCCCTAGTAAAGGTCTACAATGATCTCCTTATCTCATCTGATAATGGATGCATTTCATTATTAATCCTACTGGATCTAAGTGCTGCTTTCGACACTATTGATCACAGCATCCTACTACATAGACTTGAGCATATGATTGGCATCAAAGATTCTGCATTAGCCTGGCTCAAGTCATACCTTACTGGACGTTACCAGTTTGTACATGCACATAATGAAGCATCATGCCACACTGAAGTCAAGTATGGTGTGCCCCAAGGATCAGTACTGGGACCTCTGCTATTCTCCCTTTACATGCTACCTTTGGGATCTGTTATTAGAAAACATGGCATTACCTTCCACTCTTACGCAGATGATACCCAACTATACCTTTCAATGAAGCCTAATGATTGTACGCCAGTAACAAAACTTGTTGCCTGCCTCAGTGACATCAAAAACTGGATGACTAATAATTTCCTTTGCTTAAACTCTGATAAGACTGAAGTCATGTTGATTGGCCCTAAAAACCTGACCAACACTTTACCCCATCATCAGAGCTTACTTAGTGACCTTTCACTCACACCTAACACAAAGGTCAAGAACCTTGGGGTGTATATTGATCAAGACCTCTCTTTAAATAGTCATGTAAAGCATATCTCCAAAACCTCATTCTTTCATTTACGCAACATTGCTAAGGTCAGAAAATTCCTTTCTTTTGAGGATGCAGAAAAATTAATACATGCATTTGTTACCTCCAGACTTGACTATTGCAATGCACTGTTCTCTGGATGTGGTACTAGCTGCATCAAAAACCTTCAACTAATACAAAATGCTGCAGCACGAACACTCACAAGGACAAAAAAATATGAACATATCACACCTGTCCTTGCTTCCTTACATTGGCTTCCTGTTAAAAGCCGAATTGATTTTAAAATACTTCTCCTAACATATAAAGCCCTTAATGGCCTTGCTCCAGCATATATTAAAGACTTACTTGTTCCCTACCACCCTTCTAGACCCCTAAGGTCACAGAATGCTGGTCTCCTAGTAATTCCTAGAATATCAAAATCAACAATGGGCGGAAGAGCTTTCTGCCATCGTGCGCCTGTCCTGTGGAACAAACTCCCTTCTAACATTCGTCAAGCGGACACTCTCAACACCTTTAAGTCTAGACTCAAAACCTTTCTATTTACTGACCCCTTTAGTTAGGGATGGTGTATGGTAAGCCACATCTCCTCAGGGTTTTATTGGAAAGGACTGCCTCTGCTGTAAGCTCCTGTCCAGGGCTTGGTGGCCACTGACCATTTCCTTTGGTGGTGTTGGCTTGTTATACATCATACCTTAGTTATGCTGCTATAGTTTAATGCCGCCACAATCCACCCATCTGTTAAGCCGTACAATTTTCACTCTGTCTTTCTCCTCCTCTCTTTCCTCTCCACTTACTTCTCTCTCTTCACTTAGCCAACATCTGTATATGGTTTCACATGCAATATAACTCACATTCTCTGAAATCTGATGGAGACTGTTCTAACTCATCTCCTCTCTGATTTTCCATGCCTTTACCACCCTGCCGTGAGTCATCACTGCCTTCCACTGCCTGCGCCTGCACCTCCTGGGTTCTCCTGGGACCTTCTTCCAACGTGATCCGGCGGCACTCCTGAATGGTCCTCAACCCACTCCACTGTCCATGCCACTGCCTCCCTGCTGAGGGTCACCCCTGCCCTCCACTGCCTGATCCTGCATCTCTGGCTTCCTGGGCGGTCTGCCTTCAGCTTCACAGATGACCCTGACATGATTGTTACAGCCCCTAGCTGGCCCCTGGCTTGACTGCGCCTAATGACATGGGACTATATCCTGGGATTCTAATGGGTCTCCTATATTACTGTACTTTATTTACCAAAATTTATACAAAAATGTATCTAATGGAATAATAGTGGACTACTCACCATCTAAGAGACTGAAAACCTGCCCTAGGCAGTTGGGTTAGCCCCTTGAGCCGTCGGAACTGCCCAAGGTTTCTTCCTCTACCATAACAAGTAAAAACAAAAAACGCTGCGAGGGAGTTTTTCCTTGCCCCTGTTGCTCATTGGGCCTCTTGTGTTAAGCGCTTTGTGACATGCCTTTTGTAAAAATGCGCTATATAAATAAAATTGAATTGAATTGAATTGAAATTCCAGTGAAGTTTGCCGTCTCAGGAAACATGTCTTTGGCTGATGTTCATGGCCGTCAGTTGTCACGTCTCCTGGAGGAGGCTCAGCGTGAGAGGAAATAGCTGTGAATTAAATCATCAGTCTTGGATCTCCATCTGTGCTCTCTCAAACGTAATCTGCACCTTGACTTCTCCCCGGATCTGCAGCGACGCAGTGCACTGAAGTGCCAGGGGATTATGATGCAGACATTGGCTTTTATGAGAAAGAAATAAAACAAGACAAACTCGATCAGCGTCATTATCTGCCAGGCATGAGAGAAATTCTGGGAGTTAATGGGCTATGAAAGGATGCCCTATGGTATTCTTTGACTCTCTCCTCTTAGACTCAGACTCTCAGACTCTTCCAAAAACCACTTCCTAAAATCATATCTGCTTCTGCCAACCAAAAGAATAATTGACAGCGGATCCTTATCTGTTTATTCACCCCTCATTTGACCCTTATGAGCCCTAGATGTCCAGCTGCACTCGTGCTGCCCTGGTCTTGTCCTAATCAGGCCCTAATAAGCCCTGCAAGCTTGCCAGATGGAGGCCAGTGTCCTCTGCTTGGCCTTGCAGCAAGCCACTCTCTGCCCAGATAATAAAAAAGGAAACTAAACCAAGGATTAAAAAAAAAAAAAAAACTATTACTCAAGCAAGCTGATATAACAGTGACGTAAACTGACATTAACGTGTTTCATCCGTGTACTGTATGCAACCCCAATAAGACAGAACGATGTCATTCATGCTCACTTGGTGTAATTGGTGTGGGCATTTCAGCCTCTCACCATGGATCAGTTTTCAATACATACAGTATTGGATCCGGCTGAGATGTGGCTGAGACCTGACGTAGCCTTTTCAGGGGTGGGATCCTGCAGCCCATTATTGTCGGCTTGCTGGCGTATAGCATGAGGTGCGCCACGGTTCATTGGCAGTAGAGGAGGCAACGGCTGACAAACAAACACAAATACAGCTCATGCTGGGCTGGGGGTGGGCTGGTCCATACAGTTCAAGCAACCTTTACTGGAAGAAGATGACGTGCTCTTCCCTTGTGTGCCCTTGACACGAGTCATTAACTCTTTAACGCGTCACAGGCCACCTAAAGGACCCCGTACACCCCCAACACACACACACAGACACACACACTCCCTTCCGAGGATGGGTCTCCTCCATCAGCAGTCAGTGATGCACGAAACAGAGATGCGGCTGTCTCCACCCTCACATGAACACGATCGCTTAGGGATACACGTCAATCACCAGCACTCAGCAGCTATTTATGAATCAGCAAGTTATGATTCATTTGTGAGTAGTGTGTGTGAATTTGTGTGTGTGTGCGTGTGTGCGTGTATATGTATGCTGTGTGTGTGTGCGCTTAGTTCATAAATAGTTCAGTTGTGAGACTTTTCCTCCATTCTACACATCATCAGGTAGTTACTGGAGTTTTTTTTTTTTTTTTTTTTCTTACTTTCTTTTTTTTATACAAGACTCACATGAAGTGTGGAGAATAAGATTACCTAATGTTTAGGTTACACACAGTGACCACAACCCTGTTTTGACACCTGGTCTCTTTACACTTCAAAGGCTGTCCCGGCAGTGCAAGAGTGCTTGCAGGTTAGTTGTCCAGTAATACACACCTCATATAAAAGTAGTATCAATACAGATGGTATCAGAGAAAATCAGTGTAAATCCAAAGGCGGGAAATTGATATCTCAAATTATGTCTGTGTCCATAGCATTAGGGGAGGTTCAAATGGCAGTAAAAATAGCCCACAGAAGTTGACGTAGCAGTGTTCACAGCATACCAGGGGGATATGCCAACCCAGCGGTTCCAATTTGTAGAGAAAACAGTGGCAGAGAGCACCTTCTCAAAGAAAGCATTGTCTGGCTGCATACAGCATCTGAAACCTCTCTGAAGTCTCAGAGAAAAACGAGTTCTCTTGCTCCATGGTTGTATGTGTGCATAATGTGTGTGCATATGCATGTTTGCAAACAATGTGTGTGTGTGTGTTGTGTGTGTGTGCGCATGTGTGTCATTGCTCATCAAATCTAGTAGTGTGTGCAGAGCTGTCAGCAGCTGGGTCCTGCTCATTGGGGGATTATTTGGATTAAGGCCAGCAAGGTCATTTAAGTGAACACCTGTGTGTAAGCATCCCTGAGTCCCAGCCCATCTCTCCTCCCTGTCATCATCCTCACACTGCCACAGTGCATCATCCCTGCAGCTCTGTACAGCTCCACAACCTACATGCAGCGCCATCAACTTTCTACGTTCCGTAATTCTATAGAATTCATTAAATATTTCTGCTTTACTGAGTCTTGTAATGTGTCCTTTTAACTAGCACTGGAGGAAAAGGAAGCATCCGGAGGAGTGTTAGGTAGAAGGCTGTGATGATCCTTTTATTTAGGACTTACGGGTCATTTAACCATAAATTAACTGCAGAGCAGATCGATTATCCTAAATGTCCAGCACTGTGTACCTTTACATCCACCCTTTCCCAAATTTCCAAATTCCTGACATTCGCACAGCTTTGTTCAACCTCTCACTTCCCCATCTACACATTCCCAGGCATTTAAATCCTGACATTCCTACGTTCTTCAAACATCCAGGTTGAATCCACAGAGCCCTGTGTCTCTCAGCAGCGCATCCCTGTGTGCAGGGCCCAGTGTAAATGTGCTTACTGATGGGAGCATTCCACTGAGACAGTGGCAAGGCCCAGGGGAAATCAGCATGGGGAGATTAAACACACTCTCACTGTAAGTGGAGCTACCTTCTGGATAGGCACGTAAGTCACACACACACACACACACACACACACATACACACACACACACACACACACAATTAAATACTTCAGCAGAGAATTGAATTGGCTCGTGTTACCATAAAGAAGTAAGAGAGAGGCTGACATTACATATAACTGATTGATGCTTACTTTGATAATGGCGAGGAACATAACATATTGTATCTATTTACAAAGGATCGATGAATTCTTTGAAATCTCACACACACACTCACACACTCACACTTGCACAAGCACAAACAGACACACAATATAGCCTGTTGCCACATTCAAAAGCCATTCCACGCGCCATCACACACACCACAGCAGCAATAAGCCACTGCAGCAGCACGAAGTTTGACATGCAGTTATACACACACACACACACATCACCATTTGTCCTCTGAGGACAACCTGCTGTCTAAACACACTCTACTAGGTTGTCTTTGGTCCTGCAAGTCTTACTGTAGGTTTACAGAACCCCACCTGACACCTACACACACACTCACACTCGCACACACACATACACACACACACACACACACACACACACACACACCCTGCCTGAGTGTGTGCAGGATCTCCTGCCGGCTGCAGCGTCTGCTGCCTGAGCATGAGTAATTAGGCCTGAGCTCTAATTGGTTGCGTCTCTGGGTGCTGACACACTCTGCCACTTGTGCCAGCTGGATGACTAATGTGCTGGGCAGTGCAGGCCAGAACACTCTCAAGGTGCTGCGGTTTCAAATACACACACACACACACACACAGGCAAGAAAAAAAGAAAAAAATTATAGGCAGAAGCAAAAACAAACCACACATACTACAAAGTACCACACATAGACTCACAACAGACTCTCATTTTACACACATACACGCACGCACGAACACACACACACACACACACACACATTCCCTCAGACTCCCAGGTAATGGGAGAGACAGTGACAGTAGGGGCAGAGGTCTGCATTGTGGCAACATTGGGTTGAGTAAGTGTGCTTACGTTTGACACACACAGAGTGGCGGTCTGGGAGACCTGATGACCCCAGTCAGGAGCAAGGTCACTTTCATCTCCTCAAGGTCGGACACAGACAGGGTCTGATCACCTACTGGTCTCAGAGAAAGAGAGAGAGAGAGAGAGAGAGAGAAGGGGGGATGGTCTCAGGTAACTGTTGCTGTGGCAACTAGGATGTGTTATGGAGCAGCACACAGTGGAAGTCATATTAGTATACTTTAATTCAAATTGCAAGCACATTTCATTTGAATATGTGCACAGAATGCAGTCTAAGGAAGTGGTATTGCCCCCCTTTGAGTTTACTGTGGTGTTTATTCATTTGAATGCTTTTTATCAAAGACACCGCAACCACGCCTACTTGGCTGTGTGTGTGTGTGTGTGTTTGTGTGTGTGTGGGGGTTGATGGTTGATTGTGTGTATTTGTGTGTGTGTGTGTGTGTGTTTGCATTTGTGTGTATGCATGTGTGAATGTACATGTGTGACTGCATATGTGCGAGTGGGCATGCATGTTTGTGTGTGTATGTGTATGAATGTATGTGTGTGTGTGTGTGTGGACTGACACGGAGAGGGAGACAGAGGGGCAGCTGAGCAGGAGTGTTGTGTAAAGCTCTGAGAAAAGTGCTTGTTTAGAGGCTGGCATGTTAACAGCCCCCTTTCCAATCCCATTAACGCTCAAGCTATTTCGGTCTGCAGACGGCAGACTGAAGTAACACACACTCTCCTGCCAAAACTTGAGCTCAAGCTCCTTGCACACACACACACACACACACACACACACACACACACACACACACAAACAGATAAACAAACACTCTCTCTCTCTCATACACAAATACACACACAGAGAAAAGCACACACACACACACACACTCTCATACACACATATCCCCACACACACTATCTCTCTCCTACAGACAGACACACACCTACTAAAACAATAATACCTATTCTGGACATCCACACACAATGACACAAATGTATACTAAACATAAACAGTATAGCCACACTTACACACAAGCCGCTTCTGAACAAGCCCTCCCCTTGAGTGGAGTTGCAGGAGGGGGTAGGGAGGGTCTCAGGGACCTTCATACGCCAGCTTCCATCTAGGAGCAGAGAAAGGGATTTTGTGAGTTAAACCAAAACAATAAATGTCCAGACCAGAGTTTTCATGCTGATTCTGTGTGTGAGTGAGTGTGTGTGTGTATGTCTGTGTGAGAGTCTGTGGGAATGTAGTGTATTTGTACATTTCCGTCACATCAAGACTCTTCGTTCAGTTCAAAGACCTCTCTTTGTGTGGAACCTCCCTCTCTTTCTCTACCTGTTTGTTTATACAATCCCACATCAACACTCTTCTCCCATTCCTTCTCTTCTCTTTCTTTTACATATCTCTCCATCCCTCCTCCTTCCTCTCTCTCTGTCCCTTTCTCCTCCCCTCCCTGTTGACCTGTTGCAAGTCTCTCTGAAGAGGTAGAGCCTAGGCTTTGACACAAGACATTTGACATTTACTTCATCTTGACTATCCCTGTAACACAGCATGACAGACTCTCCAAGAGTTCACACGCACACACACACACACACACACACACACACACGCATGCACTCACACATTCAGTCATGTAGCCATGGTGTGCACACACCGCACAAAAACATTTTGCATTTGTCCCTTTTAGAAATGTCAGAATCGGCACGCCATGTCTGGTGAAGCACATTTACTCCTCTCAAGAGGCCGAGCAGTTACACTGGAAATGCCCCGGCAACACTTTCTACTCGTCTCCCTTGACAACCATAACATTCTATCTTCCAGTGGACCATGGCAGGGGGCTCCGCCTCAGCACCGTGACATCTAAGTCCTGAGAAACAGCAGTAGCTCATTGGAGAGCCTGAAATAGTTTTGCTCTGCTGAGAGACTGGACTGGAGGGCAGCGATGTAGCATCCAGTCAGTGTGTGACAGAGGCCAAAATACCCCCCATATACCTCAAATACTCAACTTTTTTCCCCTCATTGGCTTTCTTTTCATCGCTTTTCTTCTCCTCCTCACTTTCCCTCTCACCTAGCTCATTTTTTCCTCCACTCCTCCCCATTGTTCTTCTCATCCCATCTTTTCCTTTCCTTCCATTCAGTTCTGCCCTCTCTGCTCTTCTTAGCTCTCCTCTCTGCTCAGCTTTTATATCCCCCCCTCCCTTGTTTGTCTTCTCTTGTCTCCTCTCCTCCTTCCTTTTCATCACTGTGCTATTCTCACATCCCCTCTTCATCTCTGTCAGTTTTCATCTCTATTCTATTCTGACATCCCGTTCTCTTCTTCCTCTCTTTTATCTCCTCTGTGCTATTCTCTCACATCCTCTCCTCTCCGCTGTCCTCTTTCCTTTTCATCTCCTCACAGGGTGCTTTTCACTTTGACCCACAAACACACACACACACACACAGTTGAGCAAGAGACGGGTGCACACACACACACACACACACACACACACACAAACACACACAACCCTGAGTCAGTGACATTTGGGTAAATGAGTTAAAAATAGAACATTTCTCCCAGTCCCATGCTACATCAGAGCTACATCCCTCTCTTTTCTCTCTGTCATTCTCTCGGCTCTCGCTCTTTCTCTCTCCATCTCTTGTTCTGTTCTCCTGAGGAGCACTCGGATGGTGTGATTGTGAAACTGATTGCTTGGCTTTTAACCCTTCACCTTTGTCATTGGTACCCACAGGGAAACTGCAGCACAAAAACACGAGACACGCCAGATTCCAGACCAGACCAGATCAGAGAAAATCAATCTCACCTTGCTCCCTCAGCAAGGGGGAACATATTCAATCCTATTCATTATAAAGTCACTCACTGTTCTGGGAATTTGTTAAATGATGATACCCATTTATCTATTTGGGTTTTTCTTTAAATATATCATCTCTTGTGTCCTCTGTTTAAAAATAACTTCACATAAATGGCTTTACAAATGTCAACAAAAACCTTACCTTATTAATCACTAGAAAAAAACATGCTGCTGTTTGTTTCAAAACTATATATATATATATATATATATATATATATATATATATATAATTAAAAATAACTGTTAAAAGGAAAAAGACTAATTAGAATTGTCCTATGTTATTCTAGGTTTGAAACTGCAACGTTGATGTCCTAGGGAATCCTCACTACATAGCAACTAAAAGCTTCTTTTTACACATTTTTACAAACATTTCTTATCCCTGAGATCTGAGTGAGAAGGTGCAGGGCCACCGCTCTCACTTCTCTGGCCATCAGGGCGGCCATTAAAGCCGACGGGCGCTCCCTTGGCTCTTTGGTCGTCATCGACAGACATCTCTGGCTGAACCTCTCTCCATGCCAGAGAAGGAGAAGAGGCATCTTATGAACGCTCCGATCTCTACTGACGCTCTGTTCGGCCAGGTGCTGGAACTCCAGCGCGATCGCTTAGAGAAGACGAGGTCGGCGGCTCAGGCCCTGCAACCGTGCTTCCTAAGCGTGCTCCGCCTCAACCAGCCGCTCCGGCTCCGCCTCAGACGCGCGCTCGCGCGCCTCAGCAGACGCATCAGAAAAAGAAGCCGGACGTGCCCAAAGCTGCGCCACCGCCAGCGACTAAGTCACCGCTCTCGCGGTCGCGCAGCCCCCACCACGCGTCCAACTAGCCAAGAGCTGCACAAGAGGCCACAGCGATCCTGATATGATCGCGTGTGTGCAGAGCATGTCATGCGACCCCTGTCCATTGACTGCTATGCCTCTGAGTGCTCTGAAAGGCACGGGTCCTCGCTCTGCAGTCCCCAGCTCGGAGCGTGCTATTCAGCGCGTAGATCCGACACTGGCGCGGGCAGGTTGTTACAGTACGTACTTCCTGGTGCCCAAGAAGTCGGGCGCTTTTCGCCCTATTCTAGACCTCAGAGCGCTCAATGCTTCGCTCAAACCTCTCACTTTTCGCATGCTCATGAGGCGTATGATAGCGGAGTCAGTCCGCCAGGGGGATTACATGGTCACCAAAGACCTTCAGGACGCCCATTTCCATATAGGCATAGTCCCGGGGCACAAACGTTTTCTACGCTTTGCCTTCGAGGGCAGAGCTTACGAGTACACAGCCCTCCCTTTCGGTCTGTCTCTAGCACCTCGGTGCTTCACCAAGTGTGTGGAGGCGGCGATCGCTCCTCTACGTGCTCAGGGCGTCAGACTCCTCAATTACTTGGACGACTGGATGCTGCTGGCAGATTCCAGACAGCTCTTGACGTCTCAGGTTCACACTGTAATGCGTCATCTGCACGATCTGGGCTTCTTACCTTCAACCTGAAGAAGTGCATGCTCTCTCCCTCTCAGGAGGTCGCGTTCTTAGGCGTGAGGCTGAACTCACGCTCAATGAGAGCGGCGCTCACTACGAAGAGGCTACAGGACGTCAGGGCGTGCCTACGCCACTTCAGACTAGGTGCCTGCGTTTTGGCCAGGCTGTCTCAGACTGATGGGCCTCCTGTGCGCCGCCGGCGGCGCTGTCACACTCGGCCTTCTACACTTACGCCCGCTGCAGCTCGCCC
>JAGFZM010000287.1:35272-51781 GCA_017657215.1 Limnothrissa miodon | reverse complement strand
GTTGTAGTGATCCATTCGTACGTTTCGGCTTCGAAGCGATAGAGAACATTACGGATACTAACGTATCCTCGGTTCTCTGAGTGAGAAGCCGAAACGTACGCTTCGGGCCTCAAGTCGCCGACGCTGGCGAGCTTGGCAAAGAGGACCTGAAGCGTAAGCGCAGTCAATATATAGACTTTCTGACGTCACGCAGGGCTGTCTAAGTAGTTGCCTGCGCGCGTCAGAGCACTTACTGCCCTTTTCTCAAAGGGTTGGTTAAAATTGACTTCAGAAAAAGTAGGAGATGATAGGCATCATCCATTCGTACGTTTCGGCTTCTCACTCAGAGAACCGAGGATACGTTAGTATCCGTAACGTTCTTAATTAAAAGAAAGAAGAGCAGATCACACACGCATACGCACACACACACAGACACACACACAAGATCGAGCCGAAGACACACACAGCCTCTCGGGATGAAACACAGTATCGTCAGCCTGTGACAGCTTATTCAGTCCCTCCCGTCCAAAATAAGTATCCAGTGTGGGTGTTCGCCTCTGGTCCTTGTCAAGCTCCGGCAAAGGTTTCCTGCAATTCTTGAAAATGATTGCTCCCTAAGTACGAAAATATTTGTGTAACTGAAGAACGGGAAGGAGACTAAAGTGGAGTTTGGTGGGAATGAAACACGAAGCCTCTCGAAATGGCAAGTGGGGAGAAGCCCGAAGAATGACGGGAGTAGAGAGAGAGAGACTCAGAGGGAACGAGTGAGAGAGAGGGAAGGAAACATTGGAGAAGAGAAAGAGGGCTTTGTGTGTTCTATGCTGATGGAAAATTGGGTTCAGAGACTGGTAAAGGAGGCGGCATTCCTATCCCGAGTTAAACTCGGGAGCTGTTTCATGCATTATTATAGGGAGCCTACGCACACACACACACACACACATACACACACACTGGGGCGGAGAAGCATTACCTTACTGGGGAGCAGATGGGAAAGAGTGGATGGCCTTGCCAGCATCATGGACTGCATATCCCTAAGACTCCCACGGATAATACAGAACCAGTCACACAGAGTGCGTTTTGTCAACATCCACCCCAACACTAGTCGTATTAGCACTGAGCTGAGCATAGATTCATGTCTGAGACCAAGAGCAGAGATCAGAACCAAATCAGGGCCAGGTCTGGGCCGGGTATGACATACGGCTATAGGCACAGCTATGTTGCTCATTCTGTTTAAGTGATTCATTTGTTTGTGTTTGTGTTTGCATTTGTTTGTTTGTTTGGTGACCAGGCCCACGTAGGAGGGACTGGCGTAGGTGGCAGAAGTTTCATGACAGCATGCCCAGATAGATTTCAGCCAGGTGGCACAGATCATACACTTGCCCATTTTCCAGCTGGATACAGAGTTATTATGGGATGCCCCAGGATGTGTTCTGACCCCACTCCTCTCTAATCTTATACACACAGATGCACACACACACACACACTCTCTCTCTCTCTCACACACACACACACACACACTCATGAATGCGTTTCTACACTTGCAAACATGTATATGCACACAGATATGCATACCTATACACAGACAAATAAGCCTGTATGTACACACAGAAAGACATGTACACATTCACTGTCAAAATTCATACATAATTCATGATCTTTAGATTGCAGGTGACTACATATACAGAGTTATGACACGTGTTGGTGTTTCCGTCACTTTTTCCCAAGCACATACTCAGTTAGTCACTTATCCGCTCTCAAATACAACTTACACACAAATACACACACTTACGTGTACTTGAACATCCTCACGGACACACACTTTCTCTCTCTCTTTCTCTCTTTCACACACACTCACGCTTGCACACACACACACACACACACACACAACACACACGCGCACACACGCACACACACACACTTGTCAGTGGCCATGTCCTTGATGAGTCTTGTCAGTGTGTTTACATCAGTGTGGCAGGAGGGTCTCCGAGCTGACAGCCCTTTAGCAGGGCACAGTGCTCTTTTATGCACCAGTAAAATGAGGGAGAGGAGAAGAGGTAGAGGGAGAGGGTGGAGAAGAAAGAGTGAAAAAGGGACAGATAGAGAGGGAGGGATAGTGAAACCTGACAATAAATCTTAAAAAATAAATAAATAAATAACCAAGCGTCCCAAAAGCAGCCAGTGTGTCAAGAACCTAGATAGCATCAACCAAGTAGCACCATTCTGAAACACATGGGGCTAGGTGCCTTGGCTTGATTGCCACTGTCAGATTGCATTATTATTGGATTTGCACTAAAGAGCTCAGCTTACATGTGTATTTATTTAATGTTGTTATACATGAAATTATACAATATTAATTGAATATCTAATTACAGTCAAAAGTGGAATGCAGAAGCAGATTCTTACCAAGTACTAGCCATAGAAAAATGCAGACTAAGAAAAAGATCTCTTGTTTAAAAAAAAAAAAAAAGAAAGAAAAATCCAAAGAATATGTGTTCATCTTCTCACAGGTAAGGTTGAAACTGAGGTGGACTTTCTCCTCATCTGCAAGAAATGTCCAAAGTTTTTGTAGCTCCTATTTTTAAGACGGTTTCTAGGTTCTAGGAATCCAAATGGCCTGTCCTCTTGGGACGTAGGAACTATCTCTGCTAAATGCATTAACGAGGACAATTAATGAGCGAACTTGAGAAGGGGAGAGAGAGAGAGAGAGAGAGAGAGAGAGAGAGAGAGAGAGAGAGGAGGCGGACACAAATGGGCATACAGTAAGGAGAAAGAGAGGAAGGAGAAAGAGATTCATTGCTTCTTCATTAAACCAGTGTCAAACATTCTTACACAGTGATCAAACTCACAAGATTGATATCATCTCAACAAAAAAAAAAACAGATGGAAAAGGTAAACCACATTGGAATGATAATAAGGGGAGGAAGAGAGAAGAGACATGTGGAGAGGGGAGAGAGACGAGGAGAAAGATTGATAGAAGAGAGTGAAAAAATGATAAATAATGATAAATTATTTAATGATAAATAATGAAAAAATAATGGTGTTTTTCATTTTGAGGCAAACATTGAATTAAATTTCATATAAAAATGTTCTGAATAAGATTCACCCAATGTATTTAAGTAAATACAAGCATTATGTTTATCTAATTCCAAACAGAGAGAATATTGAGTGAATTCAAGTTCATATAATCAGGCAAATTTTAATGGGAAAGCACTTCCGGTCAAAGTGCACTTTATCTAACTGCCAGCAGGATATCTTCGCTCAACAAGACCGTTGAAGAGAGTAAAAACTTGGATTGATCTACATCACTAAGATAAGAAAACTTTTTCTTTGATGGGCTAATGAAAAGAAAGCATAGTGGTAAGTTACAATGTAGTAACGAGTATGAATGCACTAGAATGCACTTTCCCTTTAGGTTACTTGTATGGAGCTTGTCTGCGGGTAACTTATCTCTGTTGTTTCGCCAAGCTGTTGCATCTTGCAAATACGAAGGTAACTCACACATGAAATCAGCCTGTCCACAACGTTATGTTTTAGAGCCACTCTATTTATATAGCTTTATTTCGTTTTGTTCATATGTCAGTTTATTTTAGTGTGGTAATGCCCACTGATCCACAGTAGCTTATCAGTTACTTATTCAGTAACTTATCTTTAGCATAAGCATGGAGGCTTGTAGGCTACATGGCACAAACATTCTCTTTTTACAGCGGTACACTGAAGAAGTTTCTGAAAACATTTAGTGACAGAATGCTGTTCCATTTATTAGCAGTGTTTGGTTTGATAGTTGGTAAGCCCTCCGTCAAACTCCAGAGGAAAAAATGGTAGGCTACTTTATTAGTTTTTAGTACTTAATGATGATGATAATGATGATGAATGGCACTATCGTTGCCGACAATCAGGTCCTCTCGTTACGTTATTTAAAACAAACACACAAACAAAAAAAAACGTTGCTTGAATTTGACTTGGAGGAACTCCAGCAGCAGCTCATGGCCATCACTGTGACTTCAACACCTGAAGCTTCTGGAAGTGACGGCCCAAAGAACGTTGGAATTCTCATAGAAGTTGTGGAAGGCATCACAGTACTTGGAGATATTGCAAAGGCCTCCTCGGCTTATTTATTTATTTATTTTAATTGTGTGAGCAGACTAGAACATGAGAGTAGCACAGTGTACATGTGCTACACATTGTTTAACTTCTATGGGAAGTGCACATTTTAAAGTTTGCTTATTGTTAATAAAATGGTGATTTGAGTATTAATTGACTTCTGAACTTTCTGGGCAACGGAGAAGGTATTTAGAAATGTATTAAGATTTCATTCATTGTGTAACGGATGCCAGCTAGCCTAGCTGTGCGTGTAGAATGTTAGTAAAGCTTCCCTCCCGACACTTCAAAGAGCGTCCTAGTCAGTTGACTGGGAGCCTGGGCTTTTCGGTCGACTGTTTAGGGTGTTCGTCTCCCGATTTGCGGTTGCTGTGAGTTGTGAGGTTGCGGGTTCGAGCCTGGGGCTGGACTGTGCAGCATGACCTTTGTTACATTTGCATTGACTGAATTCAAATCAATGCGTAAATTAATAGATTATTATTACTAAATTTACATAATTTATTGGTAGAATTTAATTAAGTTTCAATAGTTTTATTTACACATTATAGAGAGCATATTTATCAAATTAACTCAATATTTTTGTCTAGATTTTAATTATTTCAGTTCTGTCTCCCTATTTTAATCTACTCATATTAAATGGATACAATTTCAGGGTCTTATTTAATTAGCATTTACTCAATTCCAAACAATGTGAAATCTAATTAATACAATTGCTTGTAATCTGTTACCTCATTTTTATTGAGTAGATATGGTGTATCTTTTTTTACAGTGTAGGAATAGAATTAGAATTGCACAGAGAGATATTCTGTCTTTCTATCTCATTCAGTTTGTTCTGTGCCCTGTGCAAACAAGGGCAACTATTTTAGTGAAAACTCTTCAGCAGTATGAGAACAAACACAGACATTTGTCACAGGAACACTATTATTTGGATAGTGTATTTGCGAGGTTTAATAGATGGTTTGTTGAACTTTATCATATATTTCATACACGTATTTAATTATATTGAAGTTAACAGTTTTCACAGATGGGTTGTTACACATCACATCACCTCACTGTCACAGTCCAGACATCTAATCATCAATCTAATCTAATCAATCTAATCATCAACCACAGACCAGAGGTCAGGACTGTTTTCACTTTGTAACACCTCGCTGGTGGAATGAATTACATGCACACTAATGTTGTCATTATTGATTTTCTTATTTTTGCTATTATTGATATTATTATAAACAGTTTTACACCTCTGTTTTTTAACTATGTTTATTACCAACTTTCCTTTATTTCTTTTATCAGCAAAGTACTGTTGTGTTAGTTGCTTTGGAAAACATACAAATAATTTAAATTTTGCTTACTGTGTCCAGATATTTCCCTGCCATAAGAGGTAGTCTGTGTATCTTTACGCTTGTACACCTATGCACATGCAGCGGCACCTCTGCCAACACATAGTGTGGGTATATCAGCCAAGTTTGTGATTTTGAGCCCAAGGCTGAACCACATGGAATGACCTCAGTTACTGGGTGCCATGAACCTAGCTGGCTGTAAGGTTTATAGCTAGCTTGTCTTTGTGTGCAGTGTTAGCTCCCTATTCCTTTCTAGTGTTCTAGTCAGTTGGCTGGCAGCCTGGGTTTTTCAGTCGACTGGCTAAAATGCTCAACACTATTCAATGTGGCTGTGAGGTCACAAGTTCGAGCCCGGGGCTGGTCCTCATGGAATGACCTTGGTTACACAAGTTGTGTGCAGTGAGTACAACAACAGTATGCCTTATCAGAATCGCATTATTCATCATGTGCCTTTGAGCTTCTATTCTACTGTAAACCCACAGATTTTAACATGTATCTCATTATAAAAAAATACTTTTGTGATTTCTATCTGTGTCCACTTTTTTGTATCCTGTGAACCCAAGTGCTAACAGCACCAAGTCTACACAAGGATGACTTGTTGAAAATTTTGTGAATCAATTTCTTTAGCAACCTTCACTAACAAAAGTAAAGATACATAATTGTTAACATTTTTTTCAGTCTTTGGAGAGTTTAATTAAGTAAATAAGTAATATTTATTTATAAAAACACATTTATAACACAGTTAACCTAACCAGTGCTGTGCATGAATCATAAAAAATAAATGAATAAATTAATAAAGGAAATATATTAATAAATTTGTGCTTTTCTCACAGAATTTCCTGACCTTTGTTTATGGCATGAAGTGCTTGAATAAATTTGAAATTGTAAATCAATAAATGTGGCAGATGGTGCAATTGTTGTGATATGTTGGCTGAGTCATTTGCATCTGTTTGGGGTTGTCTTCTATTCATCCTCAGATACCCTCTATGTTCAAATATTTTTGAAAGCTTGCCAAAGTGATTACGTATTTGGTATTAAGTGTGTTCACGTGCCAAAATGGCTTTCTATTTCCTCAGCGAAGATGAGTGGTGCATAATTTGTAGGTGCTTAGTGACGACTGGCTTCTTTTTTTGAGGTCACATGACACTGGTTGATTTGGCAATAATTAAGTTCTCAATTTTTATGCTGAATTTCTTGGCCTTGGAGAGCAGAAGGCATAATTGTAGAATGAATCTTCTACTTTTCTTTGTCTTCGCTTAATTTAAAACAGTTTTTTTCCTCATACAGAGCTCTGAGAGCCTCCCACTATCTGCTGTGAGCTACATTGGCAATGAAATGTGATTGGAAACCTTGCCTTGTGAAAGTGAAGTAGTCTTTATTATCTTATTGAGGACAATGTCCTATATGGGCACTCATTGAGGGCAACTGTGTTGTTCACCATGCGCTTTACCCCACTGTTGACTTAACAACTGAATGTGGGGGTGGAGGATGCCATTCTATATCTCCTGCACGTGTTGTTCTCTAACTTGGACGTGTTGTGCTGTGAGACTCGTTTTTGTGATTTCATCTGCGTTTTCGACCATTCAAGATGAGGAGATGGAAACAAGCCTGGTTACTGGGATCACAGATTAATGCTTCAAGTTTGTTACAATGGAGGACCTTATGTCTGAGGTACTGAAGACGTTAGCAGCAAAGGCGCACCACACAGAACTGTTCCCTCACCTTGTGCACCACGGACTACAAGCAGAGCTCTGCCGTGTCAAATGCAGACGTTCACTGACAAAACTTCAATTGTATAAGAGTATGGTGGGTGACTTTGCAGGATAGTGTATGACTCACCAGCTGCACAAGACACCAAAACTAAATGGTGGTGGACGCTTTCTGTCTGTCAACGGGGTGACTGTGGAGTCTGCCAATAAACTGGACGAGTCTGCCAACACTGATGCACTAAAAGCAGAGCAGGCTCTATTACCTCAGGGGATCCTTCAAAGTCTGCAATAAACTGTGCATCTTCTCCCAGCCTGTCATGGCCAGAGTCCTTTTATATGCAGTGGTGTTTAGGGGAGGCGGCAGAAAAAAAAGTGTGGCTGAACGTCTGGAGCTGGAGTCATTGACATCACTTGCGGATAAGAGGTCCCTGAAAAGACTATTCTCGGTAACGGATGCCACCACCATCCCCTGCATACCACTTACTCTAAGCAGGAGAGCATGTTCAGCAGAAGGCTACTGTAGCTGTCTTGCAAAACAGACAGGCAGTCCTTTTTCCCTAGGGACATTCAGCTTCCAAACAAGACACGGAAAAGGGGGAGTGTGATTGATTTAAGCGTTTAAGTATGTGCTGCACACAACTCCCTGACATAAGGCCTTTACATGCACTACCCTGAAATGAACCCAAAACTTTGGAAAGGTTGGTTTGAGTCTGACATAAATCTGGCAGCTGTCAGACACTCTGTTTTTGTTTTTCTTGAGTGTATGTTCCACAGCAGGCTTTGCCACAAACAATCGATAACGTTACGGATACTAACGTATCCTCGGCTGAGTGAGAAGCCGAAACGTACGAGTGGATGATGCCTATCATCTCCTACTTTTTCTGAAGTCAATTTTAACCAACCCTTTGAAAAAAGGGCAGTAAGCGCTCTGACACGCGCAGGCAACTACTTAGACAGCCCTGCGTGACGTCAGAAAGTCTATATATTGACTGCGCTTACGCTTCAGGTCCTCTTTGCCAAGCTCGCCAGCGTCGGCGACTTGAGGCCCGAAGCGTACGTTTCGGCTTCTCACTCAGAGAACCGAGGATACGTTAGTATTCGTAACGTTCTCTTTCGTTTCGAAGCCGAAACATACAAGTGGATCACTACAACCAAGCCTCAAGAGCCCTACACCAAGGAGCCCGAGGTGGGAAGACCCATGGGACCGCCGCCGCGCCCAGAGAGAACACTCTCTGCTACACCCGGCCTGGTGACGTCCAATGCGTAAAAACGCGCGAAGGTGTTGCCTGAGGCCCACAAAGCGCTCAGACAGATATCCTGCATAGGGACGCCTTTCCAGAAGGCCCAAGAAGCCGCCACTCCACGGGTGGAGTGCGCCCTGACATGAGCAGGCGGAGGAGCACCCGCCGCCTCATATGCCAGATGTATGGCTTCAGTAAGCCAATGCAACTGGTTCGTCTTCCTGATGCTCTGCGTACGCGTCAAATAGGCACGAAGCGCTCTGACCGGGCACAGAGTGACGGGCACAGAACCGCCTGTCTCAGGAAGGGCTGAGAGCTCAATGACCCTCGAACGAGGGTCAGTAGACAGCACTTTCGGGCGAGAAAAGGGATTTGGTCGCAGCGTTACCCGCGCGTCATCTTGCGCGAACTCAAGACAGTCAGGACTGACTGACAAGGCAGTCAGATCGCTAACGCGCTTCACCGAGACCAGAGCGAGCAGAAGCGCAGTCTTAAGGGAAAGCATCTTTAGACTGGGACTCGACAGAGGGTCAAAGGGCGTAAGGGCCAGTCCGCGTAGGACAGTGGCCAGGTCCCAAGTAGGGACCGAACGTGTGGAAGAGGGGCGAAGCCGCCTGACGCCCTTCATGAAGCGCGACGCAAGGGGGTGAGCGCCTGGGGAAACGCCAGCATAGCCAACATGGCATGCTGAAATAGCTGCGAGGTACACCTTCAGAGTAGAGGGTGTACGACCCTGATCAAACAGGTGTTGCAGAAAAGCAAGCACCTCGCCAATAGGGCAGACTAGAGGATCACAGCCTCTGTCTCTGCACCACGTGCTGAATACACGCCACTTCAGTGTATACAATGACCTAGTGGATGTAGCTCTAGCAGCCTGAACAGTCTCTATAACTGCGCCTGACAGGCCGCTCTCTAGGAGACGCGCCCGTTCAGGGGCCAAGCCGTCAGTCTCCATGCTTCCGGCTTGGGGTGCCACAGCGACCCGTGAGCCTGCAATAGGAGTGCACATCACTTGCGACGACCCGTGGGGCGGCCGACCTGGCGTGCACGTCAGCGAAATCCGATGTCGGTGAGCTGCGCACTTCACCTGCGACGCCCCGTGGGCCGGCCGAACTGGAGCACGTGTCAGCGACGTTGGTGGTCGGTGAGCCGCGCACTTCACCTGCGACGCCCCGTGGGGCGGCCGACCAGGAGTGCGTGTCAGTGACGACCTCAAAGAGGGGGGAGAAGTTTCCCGTCTGGCCAATGGCAGACGTGTCAGACTGGGCAGACAGTTCTGCTCGTATCTGGGCGATAAATCGACCGACAAAAGCGGCGAGAGAGGACGGGGAGGGCTTCTCGACCGTGAACGACTCCGATGTGTCGCATGCCCACTGCTCGGAGGCGAGAGAGACAGAGGACGCGGAGACCGTGACATTAGCAGAGGCCTCGGCGCCACCTGGGCGCCGTCGAGGCGTCACATCACGCAAGGCGCATAGCGCACAGCGTGTGTAAGCTGAACGCGCGGCGGAGACCGAGTCGGTGCCCCAGTGCGCGACAACGCTGACAGAACAGAGAGCGTCCTCCGGCCTGGGCCGGGGCTCATAGTGAAACATTGCCCCAGAGGGGCGATAGTGTGTGTGTGGAGTGCTTGTGAACAAGGCAAACTCAGCGCCCCGTAAGGGGGTGAGATCAGAGAGGACCGCCGAAGCGGGGGGGAACGCTCCGAGCTGGGGACTGCAGAGCGGAGACCCGTGCCTCTTAGAGCACACAGAGGCATAGCAGTCAATGGATGGTGATCGCATGACATGCTCTGCCGCGCACACGCGATCGTATCAGGCTCGCTGTGGCCTCTTGCGCCGCTCCTGGCTGGTTGGACGGTTGGCGGGAGCCGCGCGTCCGCGTGAGCGAGAGCGCTGCCAAGCAGGTTGCGACCCAGTAGCCGGCAGTCGCGCGGCTTTAAGCGCGTCCGCCTTCTTCTGCTGCGTCCGTTGAGGCGCGCGAGCACGCATCTGAGGGGTAGCGGGAGCGGCTGACTGAGGCGGCGCACGCTTAGAAAGCACGGGTTGCAGGGCCTGAGCCGCCGACTTCGTCTTTTCCAAGCGATCGCGCTGTAGTTCCAGCGCCTGGCCAAACAGAGCATCAGCGGAGATGGGAGCGTTCATCAGATGTCTCTTCTCCTTCTCTGGCATAGACGAAAGGTTCAGCCAGAGGTGCCTGTCCAAGACGACCAAGGAGCCAAGGGAGCGCCCGTCGGCTTTAATGGCCGCCCTGATGGCCAGCGAGGTGAGAGCGGTAGCTCTGCGCAGCTGATGGAGGGTTAGGTCCGACGGCTGCGCCGAGAGATCTGCCACCAGTTCCTCAGACAGAGAGGAGAGGAGAAAGGCGGTGTTCATCGCCCTTATCGCCTGGCCTGTACAGATGAAGGCCTTGGAGGCGAGCTTCTCCGTGCGCTGGCACGGCTTGGAAGAAAGCTCGGGAGGCGATGTCCAGGTGGTGGCAGAAGCTGGTGCTAGACAACCAACGACTGCATCCTCAACGCGAGGGAGCTGCATGAGGCCACTGGCGCCCGCTCCGTCCATCGCGTAAAATGCCGTGTGCCCCTGGATAGGGGCAATGGCGGCGAAGGGAGCCTCCCAGGAGGCCTGCGCATCGGCCACAACCGTGGGGTGAGCAGGGAGCGGGAGGGCATCCGGAGAAGGGAGCGCGCCGGAGAAGGGGTCGAAACGCCCTCCCGGACAGCGCTGAGGCGGAGGCAGGCCTAGCCTGCTTGCCGCCTGTGTAGCCAACGAAGCTAGCTCAGAAGCTAACTGGGCGGCGTGAGTCTTCAATATAGGTGGCAGGTCTTCCACGGTGGCGCAACCTTTAGCGGAGAGGAAGGAAGCGAGCTCCTCCTCGTCCACAGCTTCGATAACTGGGTCGTCATCGTCGCCCTGAGGCGGCGTAGTAGCCGCGCGGGCAAAGGCAGCGCCGATGGAGCTAGCAGGGCTAGCCTGGTAGGCCGCGGTTAGCTGACTAGCTGGTAGCTGACTAGCCGCTGAAAAGCTAACCGACGGCCGAATAGCCACTGAAGACCGGTCGCCCATCCGGGTGCGAGGACGCCGGGGGAAAAACGATAGACTGGCAGGCGGGGAGAGCACTGACGCCAACGGGGGTAGAAGCCGCCCCTGGACTACCAGTGGAACCCACGAAAAATGCCGCTCTGTTGGCGATAGCCACAGGGGAGAGGGGTTCGCAAGCCGAGCAGAGATCTGCCCGCGAAAAAGCGAGCATAGCATGCTCGCTCCCCATACAGATGAAGCATATAGCATGGCGGTCGGAAATCGCCATGTGACGATCACAGTCGGTACAACGACGAGTAGCCATCTTGCGTCTCGAGGTACCAGAAGTTAGGGACCGGCGTGAGCACTTGGAGCAAGACGGAATCCCTCAGAGAGCTTTGAAAAAAGCTTTTGTGGTGGGCTTTCAAAAAAGCCGTTGGTTTTTAGAATATTTGCTAAAGCAAATGGAAAAACGACTCAGAAACACACGCAGTAGGCGAGGTGAAAGAGGCAAAGAGGACCTGAAGCGTAAGCGCAGTCAATATATAGACTTTCTGACGTCACGCAGGGCTGTCTAAGTAGTTGCCTGCGCACGTCAGAGCGCTTACTGCCCTTTTTTCAAAGGGTTGGTTAAAATTGACTTCAGAAAAAGTAGGAGATGATAGGCATCATCCACTCGTACGTTTCGGCTTCGAAAAGAAAGAGAACTGGTCAGCTGCTTTCTTTTCCTAAAACACAATGTCACATGTTTGTGACGTCATGATACAGTATGTAGCCTAGGTTTTTTTTGTATAACAATAAAAAAATAAATAAATAAATAAATGTGAGTTTTTATGCATGATGTGAGATACGTGCATAGACCTTATACCGTTTAAGAATTCAGGGTGAACTAAAGATTTCGACTGTGCAAGCCTTTAGTGTTCATAAATCACGGCCAGCTCCAGCCTACTGCTGCCTAAGGCCAGATTTGAGAGAGTAAGAAAGAGAATGCGTTGCAATTCCCTCCTGAAATTCAGCACCCTAGGCAATTGGCCTTGGTCACCTATGCCAAAAACCATCCCTGTCATAAATCACCATCCTACAATATTACAGCTTTTCACCTTCTCTTCACTGTAGGTCTAAACAAAGGAGAGGAAGAAGAGCAGAACAGCTGGTCTCGGTTGATGCATTGATAAAGGACAGGTTGTGATCAGCTTGCAGCTGTGCCTGGACAATACGTTGCACGGACATTTCTGACACTACTGCAACACTCCTGTTTCATCACAGTTTAACCCACACTGACAAAACTTAAATGGCCTGCAAAAACAAATATATTATCTCAACAAGCAGGACTAAGGGTTTAAAGCTGTGACCTGTTTGTACTGTGTGATCTTCTTGATCATGTCTCTTCATTCATCCCAATAGTGAATAACACAGCATACAGCACACATTAACCCGGGGCAGTTAGCTGCATGCCACAACATTGCACGGGGAGCAGTAAGGGGATAGGTGCCATGCTCAAGGGCACTTCTGACATGATCTACTGGTTGGGAATCAAACCAGCAAAGCTTTTTTTTCAAACCCAAAGCCCTAACCAGTAGGCAGAGGCTTTTTGTTGTAACCCTAGTTGACCTCCTTGAAATCTTATCTCTGGGACGGCAGAGGCCATATGCTAAAGTGAGGCTACTTGGAGGCTGGGGTGGAAGCCGGGTGGAAGCCAGGCAGGTTTATCACCCCGAGGATGTGATGAATAGCATGCTGCCAATTTCATGTGATACAATCATCATGGTCTTCCAGACACTGGACAGATATATATGGGCTACGCATTCATCTCTCACCATCTTCTGCCGATGGAGTCTACAAATCTCAATCTCATCCACACCGCCTCATACAAGTGCACATTGTCCACACAAACCCATTTACACCTCATCTTCTGTTGTTTTTCCTTATTAACAAACACTGCCCGTGTCCTTGGCTATAAATCACACAGAGAACATAGCACTGTGAGTCGGACTCAATTATTATTCTGGCACTGGCTTTCAGAGATAACACCTAAACGCCGGTGACCATATCTGTCTTTGTAATCCGCATTCATCTACCACAGCACACCATAGCATTACCATTACATTACCATTCCATATGGGAATGCTTAAACTCTCTGGTTAGGCAATATTTGACTCATGAATAACTTCTCGTTGTTTGGCTGCCTCTCTCTCTCTCTCTCTCTCTCGTTCTCCTCCTCCTCCCACTCTCTTGCTCTCGCTCTCTTTTCTCATCTGAGACTACCAAATGAAAAGATCATCCTCTCTTTGGAAGTCATGATCCACAGAGTCAGTGATTGCCTTGCTATAATAGCCCTAATGAGACTTTGCCTGCATGTGTCTGCCTTTTACTGAATTTACAACACAAAGCCTTAAACAACTGTGGACTATCACATTTAAATCCACAAGCGCAACATGGATAATCACTGTTAAATCCACAAGTTCCAAAATCCCCATAAATCTGTGTGAAATAACACAAAAGGCCAACTAATCTTTGGTTAATTACCATAAAAATACCACCACAAAGGCTATGGAGTCCAAAGTCATGTTTTGAAAGGTGACAGTTAGTGGATTTGATGAAAGGGTCTGTTTGTCACGCCTTCTTTTAGAGCACCTCTCTCAAAATAACCTGATGATTCATTCCTTCAAATAGGTTCTATTTGTTCCACTTGGACCAATCCAGACACCTCCTCTGCACAGAGAGAATGCGCTCAGACATGCACTCTGATGAAGGGGTCTTGCCATGGATCACGCCCAAGGATGCTTCACAGAGGGATGGGTGACAGGCACAAACAAACACACACACACACACACACACACACACACACACACACTGGTAAACAGGCTGCTATGTACCACCAAACCCAAAAAAACAAGAACACACACACACACACACACACACCCCATCACTGACATACATTACATACCAACATAAAGATACAAACAAACAAACTAGCATACAACCCCCTGTAACACACACACACACACACACACACACACTGTATTATTTCGGTAGCCTCCTGCAGCTGCAGTGAGCGGGTAATGAGTGCATCTGAGCGTGCGTCATGGCATGGTGCTTAGTCGAGCCTGGATCTCTGTCACTGCCACCCCACAGATTGAACAGTACTGCATTGCTTTACCATATCTCTGACAGCACCGATCACAGAGCATGTTTCTACTTCCCTTCCTGCCCCTACAGCCCTCCAGATTGACATCAAATGTAAAGGAGAGATGGAAACAGAGAAAGAGAGAGAGAGGGAGAGAGAGAGGCAAGACAAAAAAGGCTTTGGTTCCCCTGGAGATTGGTCTGATAATATCCTAGTGCACCGATTTTCTCAATCGGTTGACTTGAAAAACCTCTGGAATTTCCAACTTGGCTAGATGGCAGCTGATAATCACGGGGGAAATGGTGAGAGCGAGAACAACAAAGAGAGAGAGAGAGAGAGAGAGAGAGAGAGAGAGAGAGAGAGATCGAGAGAGACAGAGAGAGTGGCCGGCGGCAGCAACAATGAGACCTCCAGTCTCCCAAAGTCCCATTTAGAAAGGGAAGAGGGAGATTTAGGAGGGCATGTTTCTGTGAGCCGGATGCATTTCAATGCGATGACGAAGCAGAATGGAGATCGATGCTCAGCCGAGTGCCAAGCAGATCTTTTCTCCTAAAGTTTGGCTCTTCCGAAAGAAGGGAAAGTTTTAGTCATGCTCGGGAAGCAAATGTTGAAATATTTTCCTAGAATTCTGCTATGAATGTGAATGTGACCTCTATAAGACATCCATCCTCTCCAAGGTCTTCCTCTATGTCTTACCGGACAAGAAAGCAAGACAGCAACTACAGTAATTCATGCGGGCCTTGCAGGAATGGGATTATTTATAGAGTGATTCAACCCGTGAATCAGCCCTGTTGTTTGACATTGCCGGATGCTTTTGGTAGGTGTGAGAATGACGGCATTTGGTACAACATAGAGAAAATAGCGAATCAGCAACCAATGGTAAGGATGAGGGCAAGAATGTTTAGTTTTCCTTATAGCCTAAAATGAATACACATAGATTGATTGACTCTGTTTTTTTTCCTTTAGCTGATAACAGATTGCTATATTTGCCAAACACTTTTTCCTCCTTGGTAAATCAGTGTGTGACATGTCATGACATGTCCTACTCTTACCTAGAGAAACATAATAAATAGATAATATAAATGTGTTTCTCTGTTTGGCAAACCACCTGTGATCTGGGTAAATCTATGTATAAATGTGTGCATGTCCTGCCTGCTGTTTGCTGCAAATTACCCTCTCAATGAGAGTCGGTGTTTAATCTCAGTCTTTCCATCAACCATCTGACACTTCCATTATCCTAATAGCCTGTTATGCCAAGAAACAAACACACACACACACACACACACACACACACACACACCTTTCCATCTTAACATGCATAATATATCCATAACAGCCATACCATTGGCTGCCATTACCTGTTGTTTCATCAACCCAGGAACAGTAACCTAAGATTAGGATAAATGCAGAAGCCAAATTTCCTCATGGAATCAAAAGAGTATTTTGTATGATATATATATACAAAGAGCTCATGCAGGAAACCAAGGATAAACGTATGGGGCGACTACTACAGCTAAGCTCAAGCTTCTACGGTAATGTGTTTTTTTTTATTATTTTATCTTTTTTTGTATTTCGTCTTTCTTCTGATTTGCTTTTTATTGTATGTATTATGTATTGGCGGTTTGTTTCCTAACACTTTCTAAATGAGATCAGATGGGAGGGTTTGAAACAAGCGGAGGGAACACCAGCAGGAGACCAGGCCAGGCTATCAGGCAACAGAGTGACCGGGGCGCACCAGCGCACTGATGATCAAAGGCCGTCTGTCAGTGGTCAGTGTAGGCAGCAGAACAAACATTTTATAAACACTAGAGATATCAAAGGACTGCTGTGTGCAGCGTTTTTTAACAACAGTCAGGCCTACATAAACCAAGGAGAAGGCTGAGTGACCTGGGCCTGAAAAAGAAATGCCAAGTTGGGAAGTTGGGTTGAGGAAGAGAAAGAGAGAGATAGAGAGAGAGAGAGAGAGAGAGAGAGAGAGAGAGAGAGAGAGAGAGA
>JAGFZM010000287.1:0-22420 GCA_017657215.1 Limnothrissa miodon | reverse complement strand
TTGCTCCAACAATATAACGATATTATAACATCAAACTCTCTGGTCGCCCGTGAATGAATCTCCTGTATGTTTACGTGCCCGACACTCAGAAACTCTCCATTCCCCTCTCCTTTCCCTTCTCCCTCACCTCTGTGTTACCGACCACGGCCCTAACGCGCTGATACTGGTTGCTATGGTGGCGTTTACATGCAGTTTTGAAGGCTTCATTGCCTCATTTGAGAGCCGGTCACCGCATATTATGCAGAGCGGGCTTGGTGTGTGGGAATCACCTGTCGCGATAAATCCCTACTTCAAGTAGGACTCTTGGTACTGGCTGCTAAAACCTTTCTTTTTCTTGGAAGTCGTAGGCTGCTCTTCTCTCTCTTCATTGTGCCTTTTCGCTTTCACAAAGAAACTTTCCAAAGACACCTGTTTACTCATTTTGCTGGGTTAAATGAGGAGGAAATGAGGAAATTTGGCGCTCAAATGAGGAGATGTAACAGAGATGAGAATACGGTCATTTCACAATAAAAGACGTTTCAAAATAAGACCGCTCGATTCAGATAATAAATAAAACAGAAATAAATAATTAATTCTTGTGCGGCCCGGTATTGATTGATCCACGGACCGGTACCGGTCCGCGGCCCGGGGGTTGGGGACCACTGCCGTAGGGGACAAACTGGAGCAGCTTTAAGTAAGGCGCCTGTTTGAGTGTGGCCACTCATAGCAAGGGGAGCTGGTCAGCTGGTAGATCAGCTGATGTACTTTTTAGCTGAGGGTAGGCGTTTAGCTCTTGACTACATGGCCTGCCAGAACTGACGCTGACGCTTGATTTATACTAGCAGCTGTTGAGCACTCACTAAAGTCTGTTATCTAAACTATTCTGTAGTGCAACACTTCTATGTGCAGCACAGAATATGGATCATAATCATGTTCCTTTTAATAAAAAAAGAGTTAGTGTTATTTACATTTCAGTATTTTTTAGAAGCATACTAAGATAAGATTAATAAGATCTATCAATAAGTGTTGTGAGAGCTAAATGTGACTTATATTTGAAAAAAAATCTATTCAATCTATTCTGTTTATTGTGGTTGTCTATGGACGCAAAGCATTTGATGTAAATGGAATTTCTAACAAAAATTATGCAAATGCATTGGAGATGAAATCAAGCCTATGTTGATTCATCCACAGAATCTCTGCTCGCGAGAGGCGAATTGTAATAGAGCAAAACACCATACATTGTTTGAGTTAAAATCATTAGTTTTTACCTGCAGTGTCTACTGTCAATAGTAATGATATCATTACTGTTAATAATAATGATATAGCAAAAGAAATGTAGTTTTACAAATCTTTTACAGATGACAATTTTATGACAGATGTGACACAGATGATCTTTTATTGTCCGTGAAAGGAGAAAATCCACAAGTGTTGTTTAAATTACTTTAGAATCTTTATTATTATTATTAGGAATTTATCCTTTACCCAATCCTTTATCCTTTACCCAATCATAAATTAGTGGATCACACAGTGAAACACATACGTAGTGAGGGAAAGGACACTGTGGACTACTGGTGGTGGATCGAACCAGCAACCTATTGGTTATAAGCCTGAAGCCCTAACCAGTAAGGCATGGCTATATATTATCATCACATCCACAAATTTAATTTATACATATGAATTAACTATAGACTAAGTTAGTAGGGTAAATTTACACCTGAGTTACAGAAAGTCAAGTGACTGTGGCTAAATTTGTGTCATCACTTTTGACACTCTTAGTTTCTTGTAAGGTGATAACATTATATAAGAGTCAGTGAAGCCCGATATGCATTGTTATATTTTATCTGGCACACAATGCCGAAATCAAGGAACATCAATGTAGGCTCGCATTTATCTCATTGGTGTTATATTCGTCTTTAAACTTAGCCATGTTCATCAGTTCATCACTGTCTTTTTTCCAACACCATGTCTTTGTACACCTTGGCCCAGTCCATTGTTTGTTCTTAATCACTCCAGTGCGGCCCTATAAAACAGAGCCAATAGGTTGATTTCAATCAGTCTTCATTGTCTGAGGCTCCAGTGGGACCCACCCTAATTCAAGTCGAGCAGACATGATTAATCCTGTGATTCTGCTAGCTGCTCGCTTAGTATGAGTGTGTCGCCAAATGATTGTCCTGATTGTTAGCTCTCCTATCAGTGTAGAGTTTTAATTAAGGCCACGATGAGATCTTTTGCCTCTGATAATAAAGAGGGGAAATTATTGTCCAAACTTCTGCCAAAGACGCAACTTTCTCAAGTGCTCTTAACTGTGTCACAAACATCATACATATTTACTGTGCTTGGATAACATATTTGCGGGGTGCTCTCTCTCTCATATTTGGCATAATCGCAACCGGCCGTTTATCAGTGCTGGCCAGACATGAAAGCTTCTCTTTTTTTCTTTCTTTGAGGATGCCAGAAAAAGATGAGATAAAAGAAAAGCTGCAGGTTGTTAATCAGGCCGGCCACTGATTGAGCTTTAAGCCAGTCGACTCTTTTTTTCAGTTCAAAGTAAGGAGGGTTATCCCCAAATGTGTTGCTTCTCAGGTCAATACGAGCACGTTATTGAGCACTGCAATTGATTTTCAACCAAAGCAACGAAGTGGCCTTTTCTGGGAGTGGAGCCAAAAGAGATAGTCAAACCTTTTAACAATGCACCATCAGTAGAAACTAAAACAAATTAATAACGGGATGGGGACTACAGGTCACCATAGATATTTCTTCTGGGTCTCTATCATCAGGTCAGAACTGAAGATGCCTTATGGATGAAAGATGAAATATGTAATGCTCCAAAAAGAATGCATATCTTCATGCTGCAAAAGTGCAATTTAGCAGTTTTCACTACTTTTCAGTTATTTTTATACCCAGTCTGTTTGTTGTAACTAACTCCCTTTCAACTTCACCTTGAGTAAACCCAAGTCTCTAATGTGCATTTAGAGAAATCAGTATGTGAATATAAGTACCCTAAATTATTAAAGTAACATAATGGCCATGCATAATGCAAAGGCTTCGCAGAATCCTAAGCCATTACTTGTGTGCATAGCCACATTTTCCCACTTGCTTGTGTTGTGTGATAATTACAGTTTTTTTAGATAGCTGGCAATGTACTGGTAGATTGGACTGGTTCCAAAGAAGCCTCTGTGTGGGCAAGTCTACAGTATAACATAGTCTCTCAGGTCTGAGGGGCACTGGTACTAGGACTGCACGATTTTGAGAAAAAACCTAATTGCGGTTTTTCTGACAAATATTGCAATTGTGATGCGATTTTCGATTTTTCCGTTTGATACTTTTAAGTGCATAAAACCTAAAATTATTAATAAAATATGTTGTTACTTTTACGACACGGGGTTAAATAAACTACATACATCAGGCAACGACTCGGTGCGGGAACAGTGCAGCCACTATACACAGTAACCCCATTTTAACACTTTTAATGAAAAAGGCAATGTGCATATGTGCATACATGTACTTTAGCCAATAAACAAACTGCAGTACACATTAACTTATCACCAGTATACTGACATTGTTATTTTGCAGCATGTATGATAATGTGCTATGCAGCCAAGATAAACTTGAACTATTATTATAGTCCTCCATCATTATCAGTGTTGATATTAGTATATTGTCTTCAGTAAAACGCCTCAAATGTAGCAAGTTGTGAAGTTGTAGGCATCAAAGATTCTAGTGCTGTCCAACAGAAGGCAGTGTATGTGTCCGTTACTATGGTTACATGAACATCAAATTTGGTAGCCCTGTAAGATCAGTATTCTAGTTAAAACGGTTTTAAAAAGATCCTGAATAATAACCTTGTATTGCCTAGTATTGGAAGTGCATACCGGAATATTCCTAAACACATATGTTATTATATTCCGGTTAAATCAACGTAGCCTACAAAGTTGTATCGTGCCATCTTTCCATTTTAAAGGCCCACTATGCAACATTTTTCATTTAATTAATCAGTTTCTGTACATTTGTACAGCTTTTCCGATTCGCTGGAAGGAGACCTTTAAACTGGAATATTCAGGGTCAAATGAGTCAGGGTCAATAGACTATACACAGACAGGTTTAGTATGCGGCTGTTAAAATTATTGAGCAAACAAGCTATTCAGTGTTGGAGTGAAGGAATACAGAATCAACTGAAGTCAGGACGCAATGCGGCCACACAGTTCACATTCCAATAGAAAGAGTTTACATGAGATAGATAGATCTATCACACACAACATATACTACAGTGTACACAGGATGAAAAGAAACAGATCAACAAAACAACATGACTAGATCAACATTACTGAAAAGAACAATAGAATACCAATATTAAGGGTAGAGATGCGCATGAAAATAGCCTAATAATATAAAAATTACAACATCAGTGCAAGGATAAGTCATATACAGGTTCATGCATCAGTCAAGTATGAAGTCAAGTATCAAGTTACAGTTATTGTTATTGGTCAAGTATGAAGTTACAAGTATAAGGAGGGGTTGTGCATGTGGGCTAATGTAGCCAGTAAGGTCTGTAGGCAGTGTCAACAATACACAGTATTGTAGAAAAAATGTCTTGTAAGTGTATAAGAGGGTTAATGTGCAGATAGACTATGCAGAGAAGTCCAACTCTCCTTTTCCTTTCAGTGAAGCATTGTAGAGTTGTATGGCCCTGGGTACAAACGACTTCCTAAGTCTGTCTGTTGTGCATGTAAGGGAGCGTAGTCTCCAGCTGATCAAGCTCTTCTGCTGCATGATAGTGCTGTGGAGTGGATGACAATCATTGTCAGGATGTTGAGTAGCTTGTTCCTTTTGTCTGATACTGAAGTGATGCACTCCAGTTCAGCTCCCACAACAGAGCCAGCTTTCCTTATCAGCCTGTCTAGTCGCCCAGCATCTCTCTTCTTAGTGCTTCCTCCCCAGCATTCCACAGCATAGAAGAGGACGCTGGCAACAACAGACTGGTAAAATATCCAGACAAGCTTGCTGCAGACGTTGAAGGACCGCAGCCTCCTCAGGAAGTACAACCTGCTCTGCCCCTTCTTGTAGAGTGCCTCTGTGTTGACTGACCAGTCCAGTTTATTGTCCAGATGTATTCCCAGGTACTTGTATGTTTTCACCACCTCCACATTAACCCCCTCTATGGTGACTGGCATCAGGGCGGGCTTGGACCTCCTGAAGTCCACCACCATCTCTTTGGTCTTGGCAGTGTTGAGTTGTAGGTGGTTGAGTCTGCACCATTGCACAAAGTCCTCCACCAGGCTCCTGTACTCCTCCTCCATGATCTTATTACAGAAGTGCTTCTGACCAAGAATAGCCTTGTTAATGAGCTCGAGAATAACAAATAATAATAATAAAAAAATGGAATGAGTTTAAAAGCAAACACATTAGCAAAAAATAATATCCATAACAGATTCGAATATTAGGCTTTTTTAATATTCGAATTATATTCGAATACCGATGTTCGATGACAAGCCCAAGTTCAGGCAGGTTCATCATCAATTACATTAAGCACAGAGACAACGCAAAAAACGTTAGCAGAAACTATGGCGCTCAGAGGATAATTTGATAGGCTAAATTATGGATATGATCTGAAAGTCATTTCGCTGGTCTGCTGCTCAAAGTGAAGGCATTCTTTAGGGCATCTCTGCGCATAGAATTATAGACGTGTATGGCTCTGCGCTTCTGAAGGATGTGCTCACGAAGCTCCAATCGGAGAGTAAGTACCAAACTAGCCATACCGTTATAATTGATGCAACAATAAAAAAAATCATGTGTATCCTAACGCAATAGCAAATTCTGCCTATAAATAAAGGCCTGCGTAAAATGAATAAGGCCTGGGCTTTGTAGCCTATTCTAAGTAAATAAAAGCCCGGTCCTTATAATTTCAGGAAGGCAAGCTATTTCTGAGATTCACTCACTTCAATCTTGGACATATGAGATAATAGACATGCAAACAACTACATGGAAACAATATTAGCATAGGCCTACCTGAACTAAAGACACTGTAGCCTATGAGTAGGGCTGATACAAGACCGCTGCATCCATTCCAACAACTTCTAACGCGGTTGAATTTTACATTACTTGACTCCGGTCACATAAATGTTACTCTCGCTTTATGCATTTTGGGCAGGTTTTCTTTTTCATTATTGGTATAGCTTATAATCAATTATGCGCTCATCCCTGGCGAGATTCGACCATTTTGATTGGCTAATAGGTTTGTCACTCAAATGTCAGAGGGGGGGAAAAACCTCAGACTCCTGAGGTTAGGTTATTGCGGGAGTTAAAACATCAATATCGCTGCAATAAAGGTTAATCGTGCAGCCCTAACTGGTACAGTGGAACTCAAATAACCTAAATGTCATCTCATCGCATTTTGAGGGCACCTTGATAAACTGACCATATGTACCGTACATATGTATATATAATATTATGTTAGTGTGTGATTAGTAACTGTCTGGAAGTCTTTCATGTGTTACCAAGAGATCATTTGCGGTTTTGGATTATGGTCACGACAGAAATAATTCCTGAGAGACTACAGAGGTGTATTTGTTAGTGTGTTTGCTTCAAAAAATGTGTCTACGTGCATGTGGGATTATTACAACACTGGATATAATCATTTGGGAGTGTTATAGACTGTACTGTATTTTATGTAGACAGTATTACAAACCTCCGTGTGTATGAGAGTATGATTTCCAGAGATGATAAGTGTGAGCATGCTTTTAGAAATTAGGAGATGTTGATTCTACTACTTCAATCTACTTCCGACGGGAGAAGAAGTGGAGATTTAAACCCACAGTTCCATCGATGGTGATGGGGAACGTGAACTCACTGGCAAACAAAACTGACGAACTGGCTTCCCTGGTAAGAAACCAGAAACTTTACAGAGAGCCTAGTGTAGCCTAATATGCCTCACGGAGATGTAGCTAACTAGCTGCATCCCAACAACTAACGTCGGGCTACCGGGCTTCAGTGTAGCACGCTGGACTGGAGTGTACTACAGAATGGAGGGAGGAGGTCACACACTGCATGACTGACTACCTGAACTTCTGTATGGACGTTGTAGTTCCCACAAGAGCTGTGCGCTGCTTTCCAAACAACAAGCCTTGGATAACCAGCAAAGTCAAGACCCTTCTAAATAGGAAAAAGATGGTGTTCAGAGAGGGGAACCAGGCAGAACTGAGGCACGTACAGGGGGAGCTCAAAGTCAGGCTGAAAGAGGCCAAGGAGGAATACAGGAAGAAGGTGGAATAGAAGCTGCAGGAGAACAACATGAAGGAGGTCTTGGATGGAATGAAGACCATCACTGGCCTGGGGAAGAGAAGCAGCTCAGTGGAGGGAGACCTGGACAAGGCAACCCAGTTAAACCACTTTTGCAACAGGTTTGACCGCCATGCTCAAGTCTCAATGGACGTGGGCTGCCCATCACCCCTGGACACTGTCTGCTTAACGGCCCAATTCACACCTCCCCTCTCACTCTCAAGGCAACATGTACCCTCGCCAGATGTACCCCTCCACCACAGGACCAATGGGAACCCCACACAGACACACCTCTCCCCCTCCCTCCCCCTCAGGGTGACCACGACCATGGTATACTCATGGTATATTCATACTTGACTAATAACAATAAGTGTAACTTGATACCTGACCTTCATACTTGACTGATGCATGAACCCGTATATGACTTATCCTTGCACTGATGCTGTAATTTTTATATTATTAGGCTATTTTTATTTTTATCTTATTGTCCATATATTTATACTATAACTGTTAAATTGCTATGCTTATATTTTTTATTGACCATTTTACATATGCACATATTTATTGCTGGTCACTAGACTTTTAATCTTGCACTGTTGCACTACTGGACTCATTTGCACTAGTAACTGGACACACACCTCATACTGGACCACAGTACATTCATGCGCATCTCTACCCTTAGTATTTGTATTCTGTTGTTCTTTTTAGTAATGTTGATCTAGTCATGTTGTTTTGTTGATCTGCTTCTTATCATCCTGTGTACACTGTAGAATATGTTGTGTGTGATTTTTTTTAAGCTGCTGGGACCTTGAATTTCCCCTTGGGGATCAATAACGTATCTATCTATCTATCTATCTATTTCTTATGTGATTATTATTACAAGGATATGCATCAGACCATGTCTCAAGATATTATCTGTACACCTTTCAGAATATTGGCACACAGGGTGTGTGTTTTATCAACACAGGAAATGGATGTGATTATGAAACGCTTCTTTAATCAGACTTTGATCCTGTCACAAGATATGTTTGTAGGTGATTGCTATTGTTAAAGAAAGAAAGAAGTATAAATATGATGATAGGGTGTCAGAGAGCATCATTAACAACAACAGTCACCACTGATATGCAATCGATTGCCAGCTCATAGTCATCACTACCATTTAGACAATATCCAGCTCCATCTGTTCTTTCCGGTGACTCCACGGTGTCAGCACACATCTCTCACTGTCTTTCTGACATGTCTGTATGGACGTAAGAGCATCACCTCCAACTGAACCTCTCCAAAACTGAACTGCTGGTCCTCATAGCCATGGGAACCATTTATCACAACAAGACATACTTCCTACATGTATCTGTTGCTCCCATCTCTGTACCTTGTGCTCCACTGGCTACCTGAAGCTACTGTACTCATATTCAAATCACATTCAGATTCAAATCACTAACGTTGGCCTGCAGGGTGATTGATGAATCTTCCTGCAACTAACTCAAGATCCTCATCCTCTTAAAGCCATGTGTGTTACCCCTCTCACCCCCACACGTCTCTCAGTTCCTCCAAGGAATGTTGTCTAGTAATGCCATCTCAATGCACAGGTCAATCCAGGCTATTCTCATCTGTTGATCCTCGTCAGTGGAATGAACCCCCGAGTGCTACCAGTGCAACCGATCCTCTCTGCCCCTTCAAGAAATCCTTGATGACCCAGCTCCTCCGAGAGTACCTCTTGCCTTAAAAGGCTGAACTACTCTGAAAGCACTTGCAATGCACACTCCCCTCACACACGCTCTTCCTTTTGCACTTTCATCACACTCCTGCCAATTTCCTGCTAGCAAACACTTTTAGTAAGATTTTAATTGTGCCATAGATTTAATGTTAGCCCCCTATTAAAGTCGCTTTGGATGAGATTGTCTTCTAAATGCACAAAGGTAAAAGTTAATGTAACTGTAAGGTAGCGCATGGCACAAGTGGGGAACACAGCCATGGATGATCACTGCACAGTGACATGCTAATGCCACAACTAGTGTGCTGCCACTGTCTGCATTGACTATAGCACAGCTGTGCCAAGTATAAATTGCATGCTGCAGCAGCCACTACGATCCAGCGCTCTGACAGCAAGATGGATTTACAATCAGCCAGAGGAATCTGTAATCTGCACTCTCATCTCAAGTGGGACCGGCAGAAAGACACGTCTCATCCGAATCAGATCAGAAGCCATCACGAAATCCCACATTATCATGAATTTGACTAGAGCACAGCCTGTCTTGTGATTAGCAAGAAGCTCATTTGAAAAGGAAAAGTCTCTGTAAATAAGCATCTGCTGCTCTACCTAGAGAAAAGTCTCACCGAATATAATGAAAAGCACGTAGTGTTGAGCTACTCCTGATTGGCCCAGTGGGGCAGCGGAAATGAGCAGCTATTAGATCCCACACCACGGTAGACATGAAGTTCACTGGAAGAAAATAAGTGATCATCAGATCATGAAACCTCACTAGACGCAAAGTGAAGTGAGTCTGGAGGCTGGAGTCTAAAGGCTCTAATGAGGAGAAGTTATCTGCCTTGCTAGCTCTCACGGCATCATAATTCTTTCGGAAATAAAGAAATGAAAGGGAATGGGAATACACTGGGATCTTGAGAAAACAATTTAGCGCTAACAAGCTACTCCTGCTCAGGTTTATGCCACATGGTAGGAAAATAAAAAAAAACCTACCCCCTGGCACACACACTCAAGCTGTGGTCTGTGTTTTAGGGGTGAATGACCCATAAAAAGAGAGTAAATGAGGGGAGGGCTGCCATGGCTTTGTCTAGTTAGTGAGGCATCTAGTGTGTGTGTGTGTGTATATATGTGTGTGTGTGTGTGATTGTGTGAGAGAGTGTGTAGTACTGTACAATGGTGTGCTTTTGGGGCTTATGTGTGTGGCTGGCATTGGTGTGTGTGTGCATTGCCTGAGGGGTAACACGCTGCTGTTGTTCTTCCAGGCAGACTTCTGCCAGATGTCAGCCTCATCTGGACCAAGGCTGAAATGTGTCATCAAATATCATATCAGTCAGGCCTAAAGTATCCCATTTTGTAGGAAGACTCCTAGAAATAGGTCGATTTTTTTGGGGAATGTAGACAGTGTTCTCTCATCAGGTCTTGCCAGTTTCATCGATCACACTGTAAGACGGTTCTCAACCTTTCCCTCATTTAAAGGGTAGGGAAACTTCAAGGCCCACCTGTTCCCCCCTCGCCTCAGTGAAATTACATATTTTTACACACCGAACCGACCCATTAGTTGTGCCCCGTTTATCATGTCTCTGTTTCCCACTTGCGGGGCTCTCAGTCTGTCCCACTTCATAAGTTGATAAGTATCAAGACTGTGAGCTAACAAATGCTGTGCGAATAGACGTCCGGAGATGCAGAGTTATTGAAGCCCCCGCTGTACAGTAAGCCTCGACCTTCGCCTGATCCCCTCATTCTGGCTGTGTCTGCAGACTGTCACGAAAGGGTAAATGAGCCATCCCCAGGGAGTCTAAAGCATCAATCTCAGACCTAGTGTGTGTGTGTGTGTGTGTCTTTGCACTAGTGAGTATATGCTTGCATGTACTGTATGTGCATGTGCTCTCAAACCTGGTCTTTGTCGCTCTGTCCTCTTGCTGGGGCTTTCTTCTCCATCCACTCTCAACCAGCTCAGCTGTCTGTTTGTCCACCTGCCGTTTGGAAGCACGCAATAGGAGCAGACTGTTAACTTTTGCTACTTTTGTCTGATGGCACACATTCCCCAAGAATTGTGGTAGATGTTTTTTACTATGCACTCGATGCAGGTCGATGACTGATAAAATCAGCTAATTACGTTTGTGACATAGATTCCAAGACTTTGTCATTGCTGTGGGGTTGTTTGTCATTTCTTCAAGTATGAAATATGTGCATGTAAACACAGGCAAACATAGACACAGACATATGCTGTTATCAAATATCTACCCTTAAACAACCTTAAACAACTCTTAAACAACATTGAACAACAAAAAAATGAGAAAACATAAACTGGATTATGTCAATCCTGTCGACCGGTGTTGAGATTTTATGTGTGTGGCCACACCACTCTTAAGGATTAAAATATCTCCCTCTTCTGTGTCTCTGTTTCTCTGTCTATCATTCCTCTCTCTCTCTCTCTCTCTCTCTCTCTCTCTCTCTCTCTCACACACACACACACACACACACACACACACAAACAGACAGACTGCTTTCAGACACCACTGCATCAGTGATAGCAGAAGCAGCACAGAAACCACACAAGCTGAGAGTGGCTTTGACCCATCCAGCAGTGACCCCCCTCCCCCAACACAATACACCACACCACAACACACCACACACACACCTAAAAGTGTGCTGCTGCTGCTCCAGCTGCTGTGGCCGGTCCAGTGGTGACTGACTGTGCCACAGATTTACTCCAGGCTGTAGGGCTCTTGACTGGTTTGGACAAATCTCAGTTTATAAGAGAGGCCTGGAATGTTAAAGCTTTCCTTATGGCCACCTCTTGTCTCTGTGGTAGAGAGACGGTTAGTGCTGGTGGAAGTGTATTTGCGGGAGAGAAAGAGAACAGACTGGGGGGGTTGTAAAAAGAGAGAAAGAGTGAAGTAGCCAGAGAATGATGAAATAGTTGATAAAACATGTGAAGAAAGGCAAGATAAGAGAAATACAAAAACAAGACATTGAAAGAGGTTTCAATGATGATCATATTGTTAAAGAAAGGAGCACTCCTCAGTAAACTCGAGGTTGAAATGGAAGTTGCTTAAATCGTGTTAGCTGCCTAGCTGATTAGTTTTCTCGATTATCGGGCCCTGTTTCTTTAGGTCTGTTTCTGGTGGCGTAAACAAATGGCAACGCTGCTAAGCTTGTACTCCAAAACAAATATCATTTCCCGATTCACGCCAGCCTCTCTTTCCCCTTTCAACAAAGTTATTTAAACTTCAGCATTTCAACATTTATTATCCCAAAGCATTGGTCATTTTTTTTATTTAATAGGGATGCCCCGTGTTGATGAAGCAAACAAATGGGTCCAACTGACGCACGTGAAATATAAAACCCTGGATAATTCCCATAAATTTGTTGTCAGCAAAATGGATGGCTGAAAAGATTCCATTTAGTCATGCATGAGAGGATGCCATGTAAAACAAGATTTTATATTTTAAGAGTGTTCTCGTGCACACTTAAAACACACACACACATGCACACCTTGTCACACGAACATCTACTCTGTGTGTGCACACAAACACACACAGTGAGTGTGCAGAAACACACAGGCATGCTGTATGCCCTCCAGTACTCCTTTAATGTTTACAAACTCTAGCAATTAGTCATGTTTAGCATGCCAGTGTGTTTCTGAGTGGCTTGGCACTCACTTCCAGGGCGAGATTTCACTTTTCCTCTCTTCTCTTCTCTTTCTTTTTCTCATCCCTTCATTCTTTCTCTCTCTCTCTCTCTCTCTCTCTCTCTCTCTTTCTCTCTCTCTCTCTCTCTCTCTCTCTCTCTCTCTCTCTCTCTCTCTCTGTTCTGATGAGACCTGGATGGCGTCCAACATGCCTAGGCCCCTGTGCCACTGTGGAGAACTCTCAGGCCTCTCACCCTCCACCCCCCAATCCCTCCCTCCAGCCAACCCGTCCACCACCCTGCTGAAACCCTTTGCCCCTGAAAAAACCCCTGGGCCCACTACCCCAGGGATCCCCCAGCACATAATACAAACAAATACACACACAAACACACAAAGTTCTGCTCTACCCCTACCCCGGTCACTAGCCTGGTTCTAGAAACCTTTATGACACAGAGGGTTTGTTTTCGACCCCTTTTCTCTCCGTCTTCACCTTTTGTCTCTCTCCACTACAGCTAGTCTGACACTTCTGTCTCTCGCCTCTGGTTTCTATATGTGGTGTGCGCACGTGGAGTCCCCCCAGCAAGAATTCTTTAGCCAGGGTGGTGCCCAGCGGGGCCCAGGCCGGTCTGACACGTAGACCAAGAGTCCATGAAAACCAGACAGCAAACTGCGAAGTATTTGCCCTCCGTGCGGACAGGCAAGAAATCTTCCCAGCTTATTCTGGCACGGGTGGGAAAGGGGCCACTTCACAACATCCAATCCAGCCTGTCTTCTCTGTTTCTACGCAACCGGCATTCCCTTCTCGCTCCCTCCAAAACAATTTCACAGCACCGCTGAAAAATAAACCCTCCGGAACCATTTTTAATTTTTGAAATGGGTTTTGACCCCCTCCACTTCCTACTTCCAAGGTGGCTTCAATCAGATCCTCTCTCAATTGTGTTCAGGGGAAACGCTGCTCAGGGACTGTTGTCTGAGAGGCAAAATAAATCAGTTCAGTTAACCCCTGTCGGAAATGTCACAGCTGAAACAGCCGCTCAGCAGAAATGAATTTCATGGAAACTTGATGTTTACAGTAGCGTAATGAGTGTGAGCTAACACCCAGTGTGTTTATGAAGCCGGGTGGGAATTAAATACCGCTGACTGGTTGGCCTGCAAGCATTTGTGTTATGAAGTACACACACACACACACACACACACACACACACACACATGCACACACACATTCATACTCCACTCATGCTCTGTTGGGCCATATTTGGCGATTGTTATTTTAAGGAGAATATTTTTAAGCAGATCAGACAAGTCTTATTCGCTCAGTGTGATATTATTGCAGAGCTTGAGAGAATATATGGATATTATCTTTAATATCATGGAGAATGCAGACGGTTTCTCTTGAACCAGTCTTGGACCACGGGAGACAGGGCTGACAGATCTACCGGGCTGTCTGTTTTCTAAATTGATGTGGACAGACTATGGAGAGGCAGAACGGATACAAAAACCTGACACATAAAATGTCTCATATAATGAATGTTTCCAATATTTCATCTGCGCACTCACACCTGTTTTTAGTATGTTGAGCTCATAAAGGACAGCGGCCAGTGTTCCTGTGATCTATCGGCTTTTTGTTCTCCCTCAGAGAGGAGGACATGGAGGAAAGACTATTGAAAGTTCTTCCCCCGTCTTCTGCCCTGACTTCTTTCTGTCTGAAATTTGGTCAGATTATTAGCCACAGCAAACACACCAACCATGCCCTACCGGTGAAATGTGCCTAAATTATTTTTTTTATTTTTTTGTGTGTGTGTGTGTATGTGTGTTTGTGTGTGTGTGTGTGTGTGTGTGTGTGTGTATTATGTGGCCAGTCAGACTGGCAGAGGAGCTGTGGGAAAAGCAGAATCATTACTGCACTAATGATCCCACTGGCCTCTCTCTCTGGAGGAGATTCACATTTCTTCCTCTGTCCATCTCTCTCTCTGGCTCTATTGCTCTCTTTTCATCTCTCACTCTCCCTCCCTTCATCTTTTTTCTCTTCCTCACAGTCTCTTGCTCTCTTCCTCTCTCTCTCCCTCACTGTCTTACTTTCTTCATCGCCTCTCCTTTCTCACTCTTTTTTTCTGTTTATTTTTACCTCTCTCTCTCTCTCTCTCTCTCTCTCTCTCTCTCTTCCTCTCTTTCTCTCTCTTATCCTCTCCTCTGCACTGGACTGCACCAGAGCTGGGAGAGAAGTGGAAAGTTCAGCTCAGCTTGTTTGGAGGCTCTGCTCTTTGAAAAGTGACACCAAAACAAACAGGCCCTAATTGAATGAGCCCAGTGCTGGCGGAGGCATCTGTGGGAGAACTAAGAACCAAGCACCGGTTTACTGTTTGAGATGGAAACCCTGTCTGTTACCCATGCAGCTTTCCACGGGAATCTCAGACGGATTTGGATGGCATAGCAGATGACTGCTAGCACTGTTTTGGAGAATTCTCACCAAGGGTATGGAAAACAGAAAAAAACTCATGGCCCTTTGATGATTGACTACAGATAAAAATGAACTTTGATACAAGCTGAATAAAGCTGTGTGAAAAAATGGTGTATTTTGACTGTGCAAGCGTAAGCTGGTTCAATAAAATCCATTTCGTGCAGTGTGTGTGTGTGTGTGTGTGTGTGTGTGTGTGTGTGTGTGTGTGAGGTCAGTTGGAACCCACTGAGCTGTCCTGCAGAGCCACTGCAGGCACTAGCGTTCAGTTGGCCTAAATTCGGGAATGGAGCTTTGACCCTCTGGCACTTTCTTCCTCCCGAATGGAATCACCTTGTCATTGTCTCTAGCCTCAACAGCAAGCAGGGTAATGGCATCTAAGACTGCTTGGCTAATTACATTCCATCCCTCTATTCTCTTTCATGGGGGTGGAGGAGGCAGGCCGAGGGTGAAGGGTGGACTTTGCCAGTGCGGACGGGCACTTGAGGCTTCAATCAGTTGTCTTTTGCCTCACTTATGGTTGCCATAAAAATCCTCCCCCCCCCCCTCTCTTCTGCCGCCGCTGTCTTTGTATGAAGTGTTTTTCTCCTAAATGGATTCTTTTCTCTGTCAGAGTCCCAGTTTGACTGATGATAGCTGATAATTTTACACTGCGCCCGAAGCCTGAGAAGCCTCCTGTGCTGTGGGGGATAAAGGCACTTTGTCAGTGGCACTGGTACAATGTGTTGAAATGTGGGGCCAGTGTGGCATGTCCTGCAGGACAAGACACCATTGCACTGAGCACAGATGCTCTCTCATGTACTAATGGCCCTGGAAGTGCAACGGAGGACAACAAAGTAATATCTTTCTATTTTGGGCTCCTGTCTTGTACACGTACAGAGATTCACAACTCCCAGAGACACTAGAAGCCCAGGATCAGGCATGCTTTTAGCATGGTTGGTGTGTGTGTGTGTGTGTGTGTTTGTGAATGTGTGAAATAGAAGGATAGAGAGAGAGAGAAATAGAGGGAAATTCATAATTCATGCATTAAAACAACATTTCGAGTAGCTTGGCAATCTAGATACTGTATACCGAAAAACTTTTGTCTGGCTGATATGTTTAGAAATGGGGCATATGACCTCAGTAGCTGTTTTCCCATGTTTGATCAGACTAATCACATAATTCTGTTCTAGAGAGTGTCAACTAGCCACACCCCTTTAGTAGCTTATCAGCTTATCAGTGTGCAGAGACAGTTTGACACAACTACTGATTCCCCCTCTTTGGATTGAGCCCGGTCTGTTGGTCATGGCCAGACTTTACATTTCCGATAGTCTGACTTGTCAGGCTACAGTAGGAGTCCAAAGATGGGAGTGGTAGTGTTTTATTCTTGCTCATTTGTAATTATATTCCACAGTATTTGCGGAGGCTGATTGGGGGTAATGATTTTCATCGCATGCGGGGGCACTCACTTCAACAAAGAGATGAGTGCCAGAAAACCTACAAACACAGACTGAACCTTTGGACTCTGCTCCTGGAGGCCACAACACAGAAAAGCACACCGAGACTGCTGGTAATGGGTCGTTAAATTGCAGGGGGTGTTAGGGTTGTAAAAATATGGCATCCAGCGCACGGATGTGAAGCAGATAGCAGAGACAAGGGCACATTGTTCTCGTCTGAAATAAGGGGCTTTGGCTTTGGCGACGTGCCCCGAGCGTTTACAAGACAAGCTGACTCCCTGGTAACTCCAACACTAGCATACTGCCCCGTGAGATCATCTCCAACACTAGCATACTGCCCCGTGAGATCATCTCCAAGTTATTTCTGTGAGCCGACCCAAGACCACCAGCACCTCTGCCTATGATGCAGTGTGTGGGGAGCCAGGAGCTTTACACCTAATTAGAGTTTATCCTTTCTAAGCGAGCCAGCCTAAAACGCGGCTTGTATTGAATGATCATGGGGGGGGGGGGGGTGTATTTTCTGGGCCAGTGGAATGCCAGTGCTCCAGGAACCTGACCTCCATGCATTATGGAAGGGGAACCGTATAGGGAGTAAACGAGCAGCACTCTCTGCTTGTACAGGGCTACTGTTCCAGACACCGATACCAGAGCTAGGGGCCGAGAGCAGGGCACAGGCAGCGGAGGAGAGGAGGGGAGGCTGGGGCTCGAAGGGAGTCAGTGAGTGAAAGTATGCTGAGTCGAGTTGAGTTGATGTAGTGCAGTGCAGAGTCTGGCCGCCGCACTCATTACTTCATCCTGTGTTAGCCCATGGTGAGAGGTTGTAGTTATATTTATATATACTGTGGCTGCCAAAAGAAATGTCTCCAGATCTGTTTCATGCTTTGCCCAGGCGTGTTAATTTGATGGGATATCTGTCGTGTTCCATTGGAGTGTACATGCTGAAAAGAACAGAGGAGGGAGGAGACAGCACTGCTTGAGTTGTACATTCTCCTCCATTAAAATTCTTTGGCAATACAGGGCAGATGATTCTACAAACTAGGGCTGTTAGATTCTGATGGAACCAGTTTTGGTCCCCACCCCACCTTGCACCAACACACGCATTCACACACACACACGGTTAAAGATTTGTGATGTACAAATCTGGTGAGATGGTCTTAACAGACCTTGACTGAACCTCTGCTTTTGGTGGAAGTTTGTCGTAGTTGCAGAAGAAAAGGAAAAGAGAAAAAGATAAAAAAGAGTTGAAGAAAAAAACAACAGAGTGAGGAGTGAAGCTGTTTTATAGGCCACTCAGGTATTTGCTTAAAAGCGGTGAGTCATCTCCGAGAGACTGGCTGAGAGCGCCGAAGAGTGGCTTAGGGATGACTTTTATGGGCCTTTTGAAACCTAGTGAGCGTGTGTGTGTGTGTGCGTGTGAAATTGTGTGTGTATATATGAGTGTTTTCTTGATCAAGTGGACTGATAACAGGACGACAGGGGTACATCTGCTCTGGTGCACGACCGTTCTTCACACAGACGGAGACTTGTCTCCTGCGGGCTGGACCATCCTGTCGAATTTGGGCAGCGCTCGTGTGCCTCCGACCCTCTAAAGTACGGCCAGGCTGCTTCTGACAGCAAACAGAGATTATATAATTTGCCAAATAGGTCAAAAATCAATGAGATGCAGCAATGAGCAATGAAATAATCAATCATGTTCCGTCTCTGAGGCGTGGAAAACAGAAATAGCAAAGGCAGCTGAGACGCATCTTTTGATGAGGGCACTGACAACTGTGTTGGGCAACTTACTTAGAAAAAGTAAATTGTTATAGATGCTAGTTATGTCTCACATAGTAATTTAGATACTGATGTAAAAAGGTTATTAGTTATCAGGGAAGGTAACTAGTAAAAGTAAAAATAGAGAAGTAAAAGTTAACTTTGTTTTATACAGCCTAAACTACTTTCATGGCTTACCTAACACCAACTAATATTATCAAAAAAATGTGGTGGAGGTCGCGATACTGCAAAAAAAAAAAAAAATAGTGTCATTGAATGCATCAGAGCTGCTTTAACAGCTCGTTACTGGGCTAATTATGGTGTGAAGTTAACACTATTTTTTTTACCAAACCTTTGTAATGGAAAGCTCAGATCATGCAGCTTTACTTCTGTGAAATCTGTGTGATGAGAACTACGTGGCTAATGAAGCCTTTTGGAAAAGAATGCGGTGCCATGCGTACTTATGTCAGGCCTATAGGTTAATTATAGTAATTATTGTTAATTAAAATAACACCGTTATATAACACCGTAACACCTTTTTTTAACCCTGCTATCTCCATTATTGCTGATCAATGAGTTTTACATTCCAGTTTCACATGATGTGGTAAAAACTCTGGCTGGGGGCAGAGTAGACAGACCATGAAGCAGATGTGTGTGTGTGAGTGTGTATGTGTGAGGAACAAGAGCATTTTTAAAATGTGTAAGAGTGTTTTTAAAGAGAAAATCCACTACAGAAGGATGAAATGAGTACATACATTATATACATCTTTCCAGATGACCAAATATGATTGATTCACACGAAAAAACAAAGAAACACGATCAGCCCAAACACAAACCCTGAGATTTGAGCCCCTAGTTGATTACACAAACTAAACAACAACCTTATATACTCCACGGACACAATTGTGCTAAGATCAAGGCAGCCCAGAGGGGACTGAACAGGGGAAGCAATTACGATCCTGAGAGTCTCCCAGAAGAGGGCGGTGGATGGAGCAGTATTCAGATGTCACTGTGTCACTGCATAGGCCTCCGCCCTCTGAACCAGGTCACTGACAAGAGGGGCTATGGTTACAAGCAATCAGCCATCCCCTCTACATCAAGCGTTACACCAGGAGTGGTAGAGACACTGACTCCCTCAGCCACCATCATCAGCAGTGACATCAGAATGACATTAGGACTGGAGTAGACAAATGTGCCAGGGTGATGACAAAGAGGGGAGAGGAAAGGTAGTGAGAACAGTGGGAATAGCACATAACACAGAGCAGATGTGGAGGCAAAACCCTCTAGCTCCCAGGACTCTGGTAAAGGACCCCAGCTTTGAGGATGAATAACCACCCAAGGACACACACACACACACACACACACGTGCACAGACTGTCTCTAACACACATACTGTACGTGATCACATAATGCAGACATTATGCAGATCATTGGACATTGTGGTGTCGTTGAAATCAAGAAGCTCTTTCCTCTCATCCCCAGTCCTGACAGCGGAGCGCCTACACAAGTGCAGTGGCAGAGCCGACTCGTGAGGCGGTCAAGTGCTCTGAAGAGTTGCGCATTCCAGGCGACAGCAGACGCTGTCAGGGCCTCACGCAGAGACCAGCAGAGGCAACCCGCAGTTGTTTGTGAAAGACAACAATTACAGCCGCGATGCACGACTACTGTCTTCTATTCACAAGTCTTTAAAACTCTTAATAAGACAAATACGACATCAGGGACACTGTGTGGGATCCCAGGTGCATCTCAGTGTGAATTACCATCTTTAACTATATAGACCATATCATCAACAGCAAGATGCATAATTATAGTGTACCTGTGGATCGGAGAGTGGCTATAGTGTATTTACCACCCAGTAATAACAAGGTATGCAGGGATTTGGCAGCTCTATTTTTGAAATTTATTGTAATGTAATGAAAAATATACTGAAAATACTGGTATCCTGAGGTACAACCATCCTTGTCCAAACGAGGCTTTAGACTGTAAAGCTGTTTAATGATAGGAGATAACAGATGGCATTACTAACTGCTAGCTTCTACGGAAAGCTCAGAAGTCAGAGGAGATAAAGAAAACCTGCTGTGGAAAATATCACCATTGTCAAACTAGCTGCAGTCATTACGGCATTACCCCAGACAGATAGAGCTACTGGTGGGCATCAAACTAACAGGAGACATGTTCCCAAGATGTAGAGGCAGTACTCTCTCTCTTTCTCTCTCTCTCTCTCTGGGGTATTTGTGTCATTTATTTACTCAGAATGCATACCAATGCTGGCTCTTTAGTATTCTTCTTTTCTTTATTTCTTTACAGGATAACATTGGCTATTTTCGTGCTCACCACCCTTGTGTGCTTACAGTATGTATATCACATATACATATATATCAATATCAAAGTATGGGTCTGAGGTCAACATAAACTACACATTTTAAAACAAACATAAACATGTGTCTGAATCTACATACACTGCTGACGTCTCCTTCTCTAATCATCTGCAGTCATCAGAAGAGAGAATTTTCAACAGCTTCAACTGTTCAACAAAAAGTTCTTCTCACACACACACACACACATACCACCTCTGCTGTGATTTATTAAATAAAAAAGTGCCAGTATTCTATTGTCAATTATGGTTTTTGATTATCTTATTTATTTGCGCTGATTTTATATATATTTTTTATGTATATATATATATATATATATATATATTTTATAATTATTTATTTTGTTGAATTCGTTTTGGTAATTGATTAGCTTTGACTTACAGACTGCCTCAGACAGTCGCGACTGAGCCATTTCACAGGGGTTTTTATTTGACGTGTCCCCATGACGCAAATCTCTCTGCTGCTCCAAATGCATTTAGACGACTCGCAGGTCTCACGGGAAGCAACTTCATCAAATATGTTCAGAATTGAAAATAGACTCCAGTCGTGATTTGGAAAGTGATTTGTCAGCGATGAAAGGAGATTGCCTGTGAGGGGAGCAGAGACTGGGCTCTCTGGTCATATTTTATTTAGACTGGCCAGCATTGAGCCACTGCTGGATGCAAAAATCTGACCAGGCCAGCTCTACATGCATTTGTCTGTTACGGTGTTGTTTTCCCTTTTAAACTGAAGCAACCCTGAGTCATTTAAACTACTGTAAATGGATGGCTACAGGCTTTAGGGTCAGAGTTCATGCTAAGGCTTGTCTGTGACCCTTCTGTTTAGATTTATAATCTTTTTTCATTGAGACCAATAACTCAATTTCTGTTTAAATGCCGTGTTTAAAAACACCACTTAAGTTAGATTCAGTGGTCCTCTCCCGCTGTGTTGCTGTAGGCCTATACACATACCAAACATGATCATCGACTCGACAGTCACCATTTAGCACACAGGACAAGACGTCAAGCTGTAAATCCTTGTAGATTTCCCCATAAGAAATATTACAATGTGAGTATGAATCACAGAGTGTTTGACAGTAGCCAACCTAGGCAGTGTGCAAACTCCTCATTATGACAAGGTGATGGGAAAATAGAGTGTGTGAATTTGAGAGCGTGTTTAGTGTGAACTGGAGGCTTGGAAACCACCTGTGGGGGTGTTTTTACTTATTTTCTTAGTAAGAGTGACAAAGCGTGTGTGTGTGAGTGTATCTGGGTGTGAATATGAGCATGTGTCTGTGTATGGTGGTCTATTATGTCTTTTTTTTCTGTCTTTGATCACGGGCAACAATGTGCTTTGACTATTATTATTTACTTCATAAAAAAGAAATATTCTAGTACTGAATCAGACTAAAGTCTGTCTGTGTTTAGCTGCTTACAAAAAGGTGCCATGTTATGCACATACAATACAATGCTGACTATGTGAATTGCATTCAGTCACAGAGAACAATTCAGTCTCAGCTAGTCTACATACATTCAATTCTAGCTGTATTAATCTCAACAAAGGATTTTTGTCTGTAATGTCTACCAGCATGATTCCTAAGCAATTTATCAGTTGACATAGCAGCAAGCAGATTATGCTGAAATTGAAGACTAAATCTCAAAAGCACAACATATTGAGAGCGCTATTCATACTAAATCTCTGCTAGTGGTTGCTGTGTCATCAATGTGGGTGTTACATTCTTGTATGAGTCAAGAACATTATCTAAGTAAAGAGAAGAAACAAACCGTCATCCACAGGCGAAAACAAATGCCATGGTGACTTGTGGAT
>JAGFZM010000286.1:0-12987 GCA_017657215.1 Limnothrissa miodon | reverse complement strand
TGATGTATTTCACTGCCCAGGTTGCAGTGTCAAACAGCACTAAACAACTGGGAAATTGGCTAGTCATGTCTGCTATTCATGAAATGGCTGCCTATTCTCAAGTCAGGCATTACTCTCCCTCTTAGCTGCAAGCACATAATAGGCAGCCAGTTCATGACTAGTAGTTACATACTGCATGGGTATTACAGATGATTATGTGCGAGCAGCTAAGGAACTAGTTTCCACTTCAGAATGGGAGCCAATATCCCAGTTGTGAAGTGCTGTATCAGCACCCAAGACCTCAAAGAAGTCTTCCCGAAAGACTTGTATGATAATTTAAAACATTAGCACTACACATTACATTTTACACAGCCATACATACAACACACATACTGTGGTTTGACTGACACACCCTTAAACTTGGCCCAAGCTGCTGAACTGACACCCTACAGAACGGTGTTCAAGGCTGAGTGTTGACTGTTCTCTGTTCCTTTGCTACAGGTCTCAGAGATGGGATGACTTGCCGTGTGACCATCAGAAGTGTGCAGAGCATGTGATCGGTACAAGTGATCCTGGGGTCAGGTCAACCCCAGTGGAAAGGATCCGAGCGGTGGGTGAAGCTCTGGTGTGCCCAGGAGTAAGAGGAAGTTGGTAGGGCTGGTGGAGGGGCAAAAGGGAGACTTGTGTGGAAGAGTTTACGGAAGACGGTACCATTAAAGTGATAGATCTCGTTGAGACCATACTGCAGACAACTACGGAAGATTCAAGAATTGAGGGCTACGTCACCGACGTTATTCCCACTTACAGTGATGTAACATTTAAATCGCATTTTAGGATACACAAGACAACAGTTGAAGTAAGGGTGTAGCTAGGCTATAAAAGTTTTATCTATTGCTTTCTGTTTAGGAATATTGCAGTAGGCCTACTGCAGAAAGCACATCTCTCAGTCCCTGGTCCATGTTTGTTTGTGGAGAACTACCTCTTCAGACAGTTTGCCTAAGTTCGCAAACGCTTGCACACGTTATGTTTGCTCAACGGCATAGTTCGCAAACGTTTGCCTATGTTCGCATATGTTCGCCTACTCTGAACGCACCTCTGTAGCAAAGGAACAGAGTCACACTCAGTCAACACTCAGCCTTGAACACAGTTCTGTAGGGTGTCAGTTCAGCAGCTTGGGCCAAGTTTAAGTGTGTGTCAGTCAAACCACAGTATGTGTGCATGCGTGTTGTATGTATGGCTGTGTAGAAAATAATGTGTTGTGCTAATGTTTTAAGTTATCATACTAGGGCTGGCAATTTTGAAAAAGCGCAATTTCAAAATCACAGAGGCGCGCAATTTTTTTTTGTTTTGTAACTGCATAGACTTAATGCATAGACTTGTTTGTTAGCCACACTCTGCACTATGTTAAGGATTGAGGTTCAACTCAACAAGATAATCTCTTGAATAAAAATATGTTGATTAATGAGTAGTTAATTTTCTATTTTTAATTAGACATTGTGTACAAATATGCATATTAATTGGACATATTTGGTGCTTGTGATTTTTATAGTGAAAAAAAAAAAATTCGCAATTTTGAATTGCACAGCCCTATATCATACAATCTGTGAAAGTCTTTTGAGATGACTTCTTTGAGGTGCTGATATTGCATATCAGTGATCTTCAGGCATTCTGTTTAGAGTGGTGTCACTACAGTTCCATCTGAGGTGGCGTGTCGTAGTTGGTGGTTTGGGAATGGAGACCAGTCATCAGAATGTGAGATCTTAAAATCCATCATCCCATCCGCACTGTACCAAATACAAAAAAAAAAAAAAAAAATAGTAATTATGCAATCTTTGTAAAATATTTGCTTTGAAAAATATACTTAATACAAAATTATTCACTATCAGTACACATTTCAAATTGCCTACTTTCTACAGCCAAAATGTTCTCTTCCTCCTCTCTCTCTGATCCTTCCCCATCTCCCTCTGAGACCTCAGATTTTAACCTCAGCGCATCATAAGGCACATTCACCAACTGACAAATTCCCTCAAGGGACAGAGACATTACTACTGTCAAAAAAATAAAGATATAAGTTAAGCGTACTTAAAGTGTTTGTACTGCAAGACCTAGGCTAGTTGTGCATGGTGGAATTCAGGCTGTCGGTTAGCGCGATTACACAGCCCCTGTGTTGTCTATCGGGACCAGGGTTTTTCGTAGTGTAAGGGGAGATGCCTACGATTTGTGATAAAAATGAAATCGCGCTAAAATCCTGCAACGTCATACTTTTAATTCGACCACACTGTGGTGCTATCATACATTAAAACATAAAGCATAGGAATGTACATGGAAGTGCCTCCATCACCCGGAGACTAAAGCTAATGTTAACTACTGAGCGAATCATTTCTAGAAAACAATAACTATGATTTTAATCACCTTTACATAATCTTTGTATCTTAATAGACATAAAGTTGAGTAGAAATTACCTGATACGAAGTTGAGAATCTCTGACAAAAAAGATGTTGAAGTTTGTTGCTCTCAGCTGCATGACTCCTCTAAATAACCTCAGACCGAAAGATGTAACTTCTTGCGCTTTAAAAAACGAAGCTCTTCTGGATGACAAGGGGGTGGAGTTACATGGTTTTGGCGACAGTTAAAGCGCCCAATGGAGTTACGAGTTTTTTTTAAAGCCATTTTCAAGACTTTTCATTGGTTAATCATTTGTAAAACTTACAGACCCACGTGGAGACTGACCAATAGTATTGATTTATGAAAAAAAAACAACAAAGACCAAAAATGGATATGCAATTTTCGCCCAACAGAAACGATTTAAAGAATTGAACCTCAAGACATTTTCAAACTGATAAGGTAATTAACACAAAATAAAATTCACTCACCATTTTCCATGCTTATCCGTCGGCCCTGATATTCGGATCCAAATGTGACAGAGATCCGTTTGGATGCCACTATACGTACTGTTCGCTGGTTGTCAGGGCACTCAAACAAAGGATCATAATTTGGATTGACTTGAGCTAGAGCATTATCAGAACTGCTTGGATTCAGTGCCATCTCAATTGGATCCTTGCAGAAAGATTTGTACTTCCATGTTATCAGAGGGGGGTTGGGGTCAGAGGTTTGATACTTGCATGCAAGTGTAACTGGCTGGAATAATATTACCACATATCTTTTCACAGGACACTGGACATTAATAGCCTTGGTGTCAGTCCAGTAGAGAACTGCAAATAAAAAAAATAAAACAGCTATGAGACTTGACAATACAGGATAGATACAGCAACCAATAATTTTGCCTAGCTTTGCCTCCAGTACCACTTAAATAAAATTGAAAATGCCAGGGCTGCCAACACACACGCATCGAGAGTGAGACACCTGCTTTTGACTGTCTTCACAAGCTCACACGCCATACTTCCAATGTCACACGCTGAAAATTCATTTTATTTATCTAATCTTTGCATCAGCTCAAACACTACCTGCGATCGATCAATTCCACAAGGCCGAATAGGCAGAAGTGTTTCTTATAGCCTAATGTAGGTGGCGCACCTTAGCTTACACTGCACTTGCGAGCTAAAGTGGATATCAGAGGCGGGATTAGATGCGACAGTTAGACAAGGTGGAAGAGCCTGTGCCTATTAAAAATTCTCAGGTGCAAGCGTGTTGAAGATCTCTTAAACAGGCACGTATACAGGCCAGTGTGCTGCATAATCATACTTCCTAACTTACAACACAGTCTCTTAATTGGTTTTAGCCTATGTGTTCTGATAATGCCGAGAGCTCTAGCTGAGCTGAGCTCATCACAGGTCACTAGACGTACTTTGGTAGCTTGTTGCTCTAACGCTAGATGTTAAAGACTTCTAAACGAGATGTACTATAGCCTATTAAAGAACGAATTGTATTGTAAAAGAACGGTGAAATTCATGTTAATATCGAGTTTAAGACAAGTAGCGAAGTCAAAAGCAAGGTGACCTGCAGGAATGTCGCTAAGAACTTAATTTTACGTTGTACACTCTCAAATATGTTATGTATGCTATTAGTTAGAGTACAGTAGCAGTAGTTTTAACAGACTATTTGGTTAAGAAATAACATGTTATGAGGTTTATTCAATGACTAGCTTGTAAAGATAAGCCTGATGTGTGTCATATGTAATATTCATTTGAAATACCTTGAATTTTATTTGGGTAGCCTGGTAGTACCAGCCCCTGAAGTTTTAAAATATTTGTAATAATATCTAGCTCAGCTTTTACAAATCTTCCCCCTGTTTATTGAATGGGAGAAAGCTCCCAAAATCAGCTCAATTGAATCATCCTGACTAGCACTGTAGGGAGATGAGTAGCCTATTTAGTGACATGACCAGTTAATGAAAGTGTTTTCTGTTGTGGCTCTTAACAAAACTAAGACAAGAAACAACTTGGCCCTAAATGGCTAAGATAACTGACTTGGAGCCATGCTACCAATTGGAGCCTTCACCCAAAATTATTTAGGCCGCCAAGAAGGCCAGTCATGTACAACAAACAGCATATACACATGCAGACTTTAGACATAAAGCACTGTTCATTTTCTGTTCTGTTGACAAAATCAAATGCATTTATCAAAAAGTCAAAAAAATGTGAATGACCACAATAGCCCCGTTTATACTTGGGGCCAAACTTGGTGTTTGAACTTAATATGCTCATGGAATGATGCGTCCCACTCAACCCCCCAAAAAATAATCTCACTCCAAGTCTTTTTTTTTTTTTTTTTTTTTTTAAGTTGGCAGCCCTGAAGTACATGTAGCAGAAAAGAACATGTGGGAGCTAAATAACATTTAGGCTACCACTTCCAAGCTCAACTAGCTAATATTTAGCTATATGACAAGCAAATCATGCAAAAAAGTAGGCCCACATTTAGAAGACTCAAAAATATATACTACATAGGCCTACATTCAAATTCTGACTTGTACGCAGAGAATTTACTTTGAATTTGTTTACAAGTTGCATACAGTTTCCCATGTATACTACCCACATAAAGAAAAAAAGCCTGTGACGAATTTCATGCATTATGAATAGGCCTAATATCTTGAAAAGAGAACGCTTCCCGGCCTAGAACTAGGGCTAACCAGAGGATTCAATTTATTCCTGGCATAGAATACAATAACGATAACGTTATGCTGTGTATTTTCATTTGTATACATCATACACTCATTTCTAGACTATGATATTGCAGTAGGCTCTAGATTGGCCTGCTTCATTGGACAATGAGGAAGTGTGCCTAACATTAACGTTACACGTCCGTAGGCTAACGTTATATCAAGTCACACCCATGAAACTAAAAGTTTGTAGGGGAGGAAAGTCAACAAAAGCACTGCTGAATATACATTTATTTTAAAAGTAAATGACACCATTTTCTTTGATGTCACGTAAAATCTAAACAATTAGCCTAACATTCAATTAACGTTAGTCTAGAAAATAATCTGTTATCAATTTGGCCTTAGCTCATGTTTTCTACATTTTGTCTGGCCTTCCTGATAGTCTCACGTTACTGTGCGTTTAGCCAATGTGTTAAATTTAAACAAGCAATATGTGGCTTTTACAAGAACAGGTTTATATCCGATATATTGGGGCTATACCATTACACATATCTGTACATAAATTAGCCTACGAAGAATATAAAAAGACGCAATTTACCTGAGAAGATAAGAAGCATAACGTTAGACGGCCTAACTTTGTGACACATTTTCAGAAGTCCTTAGTTACTTCACCAGTTCAGTTTTGAGACGTCAAATCATAGGTTATCACTTCATATAGTGTAGCCTACTAGAGAAAGATAGCCAACTAAATGGTCTCTTCAAATCCGCGTTAAACCTACAGTTGGATTCCGCAAGCTAACACGTTTATCTAGAGCCAAGTTGGTTTGACTAAAATCAACACAGGTGAGCGACCTGGGCATTACTATGTTTTTTCCCCCAAAGGGGGTTGGGGCATATTTAAAAAAAGAAAACACGCATCTATATTCACACATTGAGCCGTTGTTACCATTTACCACTTTCGAGCGCAAAAATAGATAGAAAATAGTTTAGAAGGATTTTAGCAACAGAACTTTACCAATTAAAAGCTCAAAACACATACGCCCATGTCTCCCTTACATAGAGGCATTATAAAATCACATGGTATGATCCACTCTGCCACCGCATTCAGGCCACTGAGCTAGAGTGGTGTCGACAGATTCATATAACATTCATTAACTATAGCAGGGGGGTATTCCAGAAAGCTCGGTTAACTTACCATTTGGTAAATCATAACCTCTGGGTTGATTTACCCCAAACCCGCATACGACGAGTATGTCGGTTCCAAAACACCTGATAAGAGTAAGTTTAATCAACCTCGTACTGGTTACCCAGAGTTAATGCGCGTGCACAGTGCATACATAAAGACATTTTCAACGGATCGCCGATTTCACGAGTCAAAATGGGAAATCAAAGTGAAAAACGAGAACGGCATACTTCATAGAGGCGAAGTTAGAGGTTTTAATGCATTTGAAGAGTTCAAGCCAATAATAAGGGAAAAAGCAACATGGCTGCATCGGGTAAAGAAAGAGAGTTGGCTTGGCAAAAAAGAACTGACAGAGTAAAGGCGTAAGCCCCGTAAATGAGTATGACATCGCCTCCCCTTTTATTATAAACACCCCTTTCGCATCCTTTTGTCTGTCAAATCACTATGAAAGCATTTAATTTTCCTGCCATTCATTTCCTCGTGTTTAAATAACAATGTGTGTTGGCTAGAAATATATGGTTGCATTTTAATAAGGTGTTTTGGGTGCAAAAAGTAAATATTTAATTACACAATTACTGAACTATTTATTAAACTCAATTTAGTAGCCTATAGCCTATACTTTCTGTCATGTAGCTATAGAAAGAAGGGTGAAGCCTGTCTGGGCCCACCACCAACTCACCTCACCCCATCTGAGGAGCTGGCTCTGTCCCTTTCCATGGGGCACTTCACTCACCATTCCACAAGTAACATGGTGAAATGTAAGTTTACCACTATGATTTATTTTCTTTATGACTTAATAAATTACTATCTCTGTCACTTAAAGGCATTTTGAACAAAGTCCTTCAACCTCAATGCACAATCTAAGCAGTGTAAGATTTTTTTTTTAATTTTATTGCCTGACAGAATATAATTGATTTAATTATTTTTGCCATAGTTGCCAGCAAAGGAACAACAAATAGAAAAAAGTGACATGGAGATGGGACTTATATAGCTTCAAATGGAAGAGCTATCCATTTTAAAAAGCACTAGAAATTGCCTTAATATGAGAACTTGTGTGAAAATGAATCTGTTGCATGTTAAAAGTGTTGTGTATATAAAGCAATGTAATAATAAAAAAAACATTTAACTTTCATTTTTTTTTCAAGAAATAAAGAAATTAACAGCACAGCGACTAGTGCAAACAATTCAATAAAAGTAATTTTGACAAATAGCCTGTCTCTCAAAGTGTGTGCAAAAATCTGTAGGGTTCCTCTAGACCATCTTCTTCAATAGCCTATAAGGCTTACAAGCCTACTTTTGTCTGTGACATTTGTAATATGTTTCAAGTGCTGAAATAAATAATTTATCGATTGCTATGAAAACCGAAAATGCTCTTTGAAATAATCAAGAAATACGCAGTCTTATAACTCCTACCCGGCAAAAAAAAACTTGTGTCATCAAAAGGGCACGCCCACTGAGCTTTCTCATTGGCCACGCCATGCTCAGTAACCTTCTGATACAAACTTACCCTGGAACAAAACCTGCTACCGAGCAGGTTATCTTCAGAGAGTACGTTGCTATGGTGACATACATACTGAGAAAGTTACCTCCGTTTTTGGAACCGAAAGTTGAGGTTATCCACTAATTTACCCTTAAATTTACCCGGGTATGTCACATAACCTGCTTTCTGGAATAGGGCCCAGGTCACATAGTTTGCGTAATGGATTTGTATTTCGAATTTTAAATGAACTTAATCACCGTCTCTTGCCTAACCATTAGGTAATCGGGCTCCGGTGGAAGTTCTCCAGAGATTGGCTAAAGGGTGAAAGGCGGAGCTGAGAGATTCCAAACGTCGTTTAGGGTTGGACTGCATGTTTTTGAGAGCCGTCGGAACTAGTTAAATAGTTGGATTTATGTTTATGTTACCGTTGGAGGTTATTTAAGAAGATATGAGTTTTCTTTAGAGTAACTTTATCCGTAATAGGGTATACTATAACAAAGTTTCATCACGACAGGCGAAAGTTATTGGAAGTTAATAAAACTTAGCACGTCATTGATGTTTAGCTGATGGCTAGCTAACAAACTTTAACTTTAGCAACCAACTGCATTGGAGAAGTGTACTTGTAGCTGTCTGCTGGAGTTTTGTGGTAACAGATATATTTTATGGAAAAAACGCGTAATCTGGGTTTTTATATAACATCTTAACATTTCGATAAAGTTAAGGAACGTTACATTCCACAAACACAAAGGGAACGTTCTCTCGGTGTATCAAAACCACTGGATTTACGACGTTTTCCAGGGAACTCCGATTAAGAAGAAGTGACGTTAAGATGATGCCGGTGAGTTCAATGCTGCAGGTTTCATTGTTTGAGGATTAAGCATCGTTTATTCTTTTACTTCTTTTGGTAGTAGAAACTTAACAGCGTTAGCGAATTTGTATAATTTCAATTTTTTTTGACAACTGAGTCAGCCCATTTGAATACGCAGAGATATCTTCCACTAAAGGAAGTCATTTTCCAGAGAGCAAGCAGTCATTGAAACTATGTTGAATCAACATTTTTTGTCAACACTAGGTTGGATCAACGTTGAAATCTAACGTTGATTCTATAACATGTTTGCACAATTTTTTAATATTGAAACAATGTTGAAATCATGTCAGTAGATCAACGGAATTTCAATGATATTTCAATTATAATGGATATTGAAACAATGTTGATATTGGAACTTAATTAGGATCATTGTGATTTCAATGCAGTTTCAATTGTCCTTACTGTAAAAGGCATATAATGGCAAATTATTATACATCCTGGTTTAATTACATCCAGGATGTGCAGAAGAGCCTCCAGCTCGGTCTGGTGCATACCGCAGCCACTTTTAAGCAGCCTGCACGAAGGCAAATTGATCCACCAGCCCATGCTTTGCCAGACAACTTTAAACACAAAATAATGCAAAATAAGTTAACATACTCTTCAGGTTATCCTTCCTCTACAGTAATAGCACTTTAAACTTCACACATTTAGTGTTTTTGTTTGATGAAAAGATGAAAGACCCACAATATTGGTAGGTTATTCTTGTCGTTATAGGCCTCTGCATATCAACAGTTTCTGATTGAAAAACATTAAGTCTATTGAGAAAGGGCCGTGTTTAGACTTTTTGGAGCCCTAGGCGAAATACAAACATGGGACTCTCCACAACACACATAGATAAAACAAGGGTCATCCCTACATGGCATCCGTAATCATACCTTGAATCTATAGCACACTGCCACTAATAATGTTCCCCAAACTGTAGTAGTTTTACTTAAACTATGGTCACAATTTCCACCCCGAGAAAATTAAGTTCCATATTGCACCAATATTATGTTAACAGTGTTTATTGTGTGTTTATTAGTGTAACCATAAAACAGAGATATAGCAGTCTGTATTCAGACCTTAGACATGAATTCAACAACCATATGCCCAGACATGACAAAAGGGAGGTTTAAGAGGCAGCACTACAATCCACTGAAGTCACCCCCCATCTTAAGAAAAAAAAAGAGAGGGACATTTGTATACTTCATACATACAGTGGGATGCAAAAGTTTGGGCAACCTTGTTAATAGTCATGATTTTCCTTTATAAATCATTGGTTGTTACGATAAAAAATGTCAGTTAAATATATTGTATAGGAGACACACACAGTGATATTTGAGAAGTGAAATGAAGTTTATTGGATTTACAGAAAGTGTGCAATAATTGTTTAAACAAAATTAGGTAGGTGTTTATATTTGGGCACTGTAGCGTTATAATCATATTTAGTTACCTTAATAAGTGTCTAATTTTGGAGTGCAAAAAAAGCAAAAAAGTTAATGACAAACACAACCACACATATCAAAAGAACAGTTTCATTTTAACACATACAGAAATATATGTTACAGCCACTGTTAACTCAAAAGTAGATATCTAAAAATAGTTTTGGGGGAATAAAGTCCATTACAACTTTTTTCATTATACAGCTACACTTCATTAACTTAATAGGCTACAACTTAACAGCATTTGCAGAAAAGTTGTTGGCCAGATGCATAATAATTGTTTGGATATAGCTCTGCCTCAACTCTGGCAGTCAATCGCAAAGATTCTAGAGCGCTCCGCTCTAAAACACACACTTGTGAATGTGTAAGTTCAATATGAGCTATAGAGAGAGATAGTCAAGGGAGGTCGAAATAAACTGTAAAGTTAGTGTTAGGCTAATGATCCGTTTAGCTCAAGCCAATGCAAAATGCTATTAGCTGAGAATTCAAAACACACTAGGCCTATACTAGCGAAAATGTGGCTGTGATGGAGCCATTCATGAAAATTTCCTGAGTCATGACGTGACTCGGAGTCATGTCCTAAAAGCACATTGTATCTGTGTATAAATAGTACTTCAATAATAAAGTTACCTATTTGAACATTTAAACATGTCAATGGCGCATTTCCACTATGGTCCCGGGCCGGCCCCAGGCTATACCCCGGTCTTCAACACCAGTGCTTAGCTCCAGTGTTGTAGATCCTTTTATGTGTAGTCTAGAGATAATCAATCGAGCCTAGAATAAATGAGTTCAAGTGATCAAGTTCATTTTTACAGATAAACATAGGACTTAATGGATTTCAATTGAGGTTTGTGCCAGTGCTACTTTTAATTTCATGTGAATTATAATTTTAACATTTATCGGTTGCACATATCGGTTATAGGCTCCCCAATTTCATAATTATCGATATCGGCCCTGAAAAAAACATCAGTCAATCCCTAGTTAAAGGTCTCATTCCATCGTATTTTCATTAATTTTGTGGTGGTCTCTTGTCAAAAAAAATGTCATGAGAGTTGGTTTTGACAAAAATATGCTGTGGTTGTCTTGTTTCAAGCTATTTTAGTTAGGTGAAAACGAGTGCAGGGATAGTGCGAGAGGATTCTTATTAGGGATGTAAATTGTTAACCTTTAAAACCTTTAAAAAACATAACCAGTTAAAATTGTCTGTAACCGGTTAAAAATGGGTTATTTGGATCTGTCAAAAACCATTCGTTTATTTACAGAAAAATAGAATACTCGTCTTTTTTTAACTGCTGAGTGCTATCCCGTTTTCAGAGTGGCAGATTGAATTTACAAAAGCACCCAGAGTATTCTTTAGAGATCAATTGAACTAGGTACATTAGACGCTGCAGTGCAGTGAATATACAAAAAAAAATAGACCCGTGTTAAAATTGTATTTTGCCGGGTGAAAAATTGTATTTTGACGCTGCCGTAACTAGGGTAACAAATAAACAGGTTAACCGGTTAATGAGGCGTGATAACCGGTTAAAGATATTTTCTTTTTTTACATCCCTAATTCTTATGAATATTAATGATTTGCAAACGTATCGCCTCTGGCTAACAGCACTGTGACGCTCCCTCTAGTGGGTCTGTATGCAGGCAACCTAATAATGTTTTCTTGAGGGAGGGCTAACTGCATAACTAATGTTCAATGTGATGTAGGCTTGCACAGCTTTTCCGATTCGCTCGTTTTTCGCAAGTTATGGTTAATTCCTCTGTCTAGAGCAGGACAATTGTTGAGCTCTTTGTCCTTGAAGCTGCACACAGGGACTTTGAAACATCTTCAGAAAAATACAGAAGAAGAGCATTCAAATATACATTAGTATAGCATGCATGCAGGCGCACACACACACGTGTGTGCATGCACACTACAGACTTGTGCTGTTTTGTATGTTGTTTTTTGTAGTTCAACTATGCATCTAACCTGTTTTCAGCACAGTTGTAATATATTTGTGATTCTGCAATTCTGTCTGTTTTCTATTTGTTTTTAATGCTGTAATATTGTGATATTCTGTGGTCTTAAAAAGTCTTAAAGGAGCTGTATGTAAGAAATGTATTGTAATAATCATAAAATGGCTCTGTTATGTTCAACAGACATTAAGAAATCATGTTAATTTCAAGTACTTATATCACTGACAGCAGTAGCACAGCCTGGATATTCTCGTTTAAAATCATTCAAAAACATAAACATTGTTATGTTTTGTTTTGGCCTAAAGCACCACCCTCCTTCTATCTCCCAATCATAAAGTCTCAAAGTCAGTTTTATTTGTCAATTTCTTCACATGTACTTGACATACAAAGGAATCTTAATTACGTTTCACACTTGTCCCATGCGTAGACGTTGACAACAATAAAGTGCAGATGCACAACAAAAACAGTTCTAAACAATAAGGTAATTTTAAGTAAAAAAAGTGCAAGTAGGCTTGGTAGAGTCCAATCTGTCTTCCTATACTCCTGCCAAGTCTGGTGGTTCCACTGGCTGGGAGCCGGGAGGGGAGAGAGTTCAGCAGTCTCACAGCCTGGTGGATGAAGCTGTTGGTGAGCCTGGTGGTGCGGGAGTAGAGACTTCTGTATCTCTTTCCAGAGGGCAGGAGGCTAAACAGACAGTGTGCGCGGTGGGTTGCATCGTATACAATTGTGATGGCTTGGCGGGTGGTGTAGATGTCTTGCATGGAGGGGATTGGTCCACCAACTATCCTCTCAGCTGTTCTCACAATCCATTGTAGAGCTTTTCTGTTGTAGTCAGTGCAGCTACCGCCCCACACAGTGATGCAGTTGGAAAGGATGCTTTCAATGGTTTCTCTGTAGAATGTGGTCAGGATGTGAGGTCGGGCACTTGCCCGCTTGAGTTTGCGCAGGAAGTAGAGGCGCTGTTGTGCTTTCTTGGCCAGTGATGTGTTGTTGGTAGTCCAGGAGAGGTCCTCACTGATGTGCACCCCCAGGAACTTGGTGCTGCTCACC
>JAGFZM010000285.1:736465-776428 GCA_017657215.1 Limnothrissa miodon | reverse complement strand
GGGGGGGGGGGGGGGGGGGGGGGGGTTCAGGCGTCTAGTTGAAAAGGACAAGTGTGTTGAGATGACATGAGCCAAGCAAAGCTAAGCCAGGCAGAGAGGTTTCAGAGACATGCCAGGTATCTGAATTGTTGTTAATAGGAAAAGGGAGAAAGAGAAAGAGAAAGAAAGAAGCAATGAGGGGGGAATGAGGAGGGAATTTCACTGGGTTGCATAAACTTACAAGATTTTGGTTGTGGTTTCTGTATGCTCACATTTAGGAGCATGTGTGCTTTTGTCGGTCTCTATGTGTGCGTGTGTGTGTGAACAGAATATCTGTGTAGTACACGTGTAGTAAATATTTGCACAGTACCAGAGCTGATCAAAGAATAAGCACGGCCAAAAATCTGTCAAATATTTTTCCAACTGTGTTGGTATGGATATATCTGCTGAGTCTGTGTGTTGTGTGTGTGTGTGTGTGTGTGTGTAGAGCACACACTGACTCATTTCTTTGAGTACGCTTCTGCACAAAGCAGCATTCGCTGATAACATAAGTGTGTGTGTGTGTGCGTGTATGCACAGCTCAGTGTTATCTCCGCAAACTTGCTTGTTTACGTTGATGAAACACATGATTGTCAGATGATGCAATTACCGTCAGGCGATGCAATTATCAGTCTATTTCCCTCGTGCAGACAAACAAGCGACTGATTGTGATTGTGTTCGCCCAGGCAACGCGTCATTCACGCAAGCTAAGCCAGCGGAAACACCCGCCAGCACTGGCCCTGGAGCTGACAGTAAACAACCAGAGACCAGTAATACTCAAATCTGTCACTTTTTAGGCCAAACAGTACGTAGTTTGTGTGCGATTGCTCTGTCTTTGTGTATTTCAACATGAATAGTCAGTACATCAACGCAAATAGACTGCTGGGGAGAAAAGAGCAAGGGACGAGACAATGATCTTTTTCATGTGCGGTTTCGAGGAATCCCACGTGTTTCTCCAAGTGTCAATTTAGCATGTCCTATCCGAGGCCACTGGGTGTGAGAACACAGCTGGGAGATTTGATGCTTGTATTATGAGAATCAGGAACCAGGAGTTTGTCGCTGTTGTGTGTCTGAGAGAGAGTAAACATGTGTGTTTATGTGTGTGTATGAGAGAGAAAGAGTGTCCCGACTATGAGCGACACGTGTGTGTGTGTGTGTGTGTGTGTGTGTGTGTATATATAAGGGGAAATTAGTCTAACTATGAGAGAGTGTGTGTGTGTGTGCGCATGCGTCTATGTAGCACTACCCATCTTCAGTTGCCCTCCTATTCAGGCAGCTGTATGCCATTTGTGACAGCTGTGGGTGAAGTGGCACCAGCAAGTCTATCTGGACCAGACCACCACCACATCACTATGGCAACAGCAAAGAATAGCCAGTCAGGGGACAGAAGCTGCCAATCCCAAATTAGACAAATCAGCTCTTAGTTTGACAAATCAAGGGGGATGATAAGCCAAGAATTGCATGCATGACTTGCATGCATTTGCCTATTTACAGTTTTTACACACACACACACACACAAACTGAAACCTTTTATCTGATATAATGTATTCATAAACACACGGCTATGAGTAAGGCAGACGCTGAATTCCAGGGAGGTTATATCATCACTTAAGCAACATCAGACACTGACATCTGCTTCGAGTTGCGCATGAAGTTTGTCACCATCATTGAAAGTGATCGGTGGGATCCCCCCAAAACCAGAGAGATTACAGAGTCAGATCCCATGGCAAACGGTCTGTATGTAATCAGTGCACATGTGACGTGCACAAGCATGCACACACACACACACACACACAGCCACATGCCCCATCCTTTCAATTCATCTAATGCCATTTTATCCTTAATTGATTTTGTTAAAACCTGGGAAGTGTGTGTGTGTTTTATTTCAGGCAAGATCTTGGATATTGGATATCCATATTGGATTTTGATATCAAACTCACAAGGGGACGTCTGTCTGCGTCCGCCCCCTCCCTTTGTGTCGGTATATGTGCATAAATAACATAGCCTGAGGCAAACTGCAGAAATACAACTAAGGATCCAAAAATTGGAAATATGGCTATAAATACAACTCAAAAGACAGACAGAAAGAAAGAAAAAGAAAGGAAAAGAAAGAGTGGCCCAAGGGCTATGACGTACGCTCAGGCGCCTCTCTTGCTCTGATCAGGGCATTCAAGCTTAGGTCGCAGGCCAACACATAAGAAAGACATGCACAAAAACCATGCTTAGAGAAGTCTGCGAGTGGGGGTGGAGTGGGTATGCACCAGGTCACAAAGCGGAGGAAGACAGATGTGATATAGAATGATGAAGGAAAGGAGAGAGGGGGGGAATGAAAGGAGGAGTACAGAGGAGGGAGGAGTGTAAAGCTGTGTTTTTTTAAAGCTGTTTATGTGTTTGTGTGTGTGTGTGTGTGTATGTGTGTGTTTGGGAATGCCCTTTCCACCCATCTGTGCAAACCACAACACTTAGTTTATGAAATGGTGAGAGAGGGGCACAGAGACAGTAAAAGACTAAGAGGACCAGGATGAGGAAGAATAAGGACCAGGACAAGAACAAGGACAAGAACAAGAATAAGGAGGCCTGATGATTTATGTAAATGGCAATCATGATGCCATTAGGAGTGCGGGGCAGATGAGAATGATGTGAAGGATGAAGACAGGCGGTGTAAACACACCTGCTCCCACTCCTCTGCTCAGGCCTACACTCTGTGTACTCCCTTGACTCATCCGTCCTGCTTTTCTACAGGGATCAAAGGTTAGCATGCCAAAAATGTCAGCCTAAGTGTGTGTGTGTGTGTCTGTGTGTGTGTGTGTGTGTGTGTGTGTGTACGCACACAATCCATATGCAATCTGCCCTTTAGGAACACTGGCAAATAAGGGTGGAAAAACTGATTCCTGATTGGTTGAATAGTCCACAAGAGAGCATGAACCCCTGGATTCTCACAAAACTCTTTTGAAATGAAAGGCAGAGAGAGAGAGAGAGAGAGAGAGAGAGAGAGAGAGAGAGAGAGAGAGAAAGAAGAGCGACCGGGTCTTGGAAACTTCTGGATCTCTCCTTAGTCCTTGTGATCTCTGGAGCACATGGCCCCTTGATTGAGGAAAACAAGAAGCCAAGCAGCAGTGGGAGAGGAAGAAAGGAGTGATTGTTTGAATAGGCCGAGGAGTGATGAGGACCTCTGATGGAGTGCTGCCATGATTGGACAGTGTGAGGGGAAAGTCTGCTCCATGACCTACGCTATTGGCTCACACCTGCGGCGTGGGAGGTGACTGCTCGCCTGAGGATCATCTTAACGAGATGGGAATAACAAAGCAACTGGGTGAGAGGGATTAGGCAGTATACTGATCATTATATTCCGTGCTATGATGGCACACAGTGATTATACTGTACACACTTGCTTAATTACTCCCCTGTCTATAGATCATGACCTTAATTACAGTCTATGTACATGACCTATTAACTATTAATTGTATACAATATGACAAAGTCACTCTCCCCACTCTTTCATTCTGGTGTGTGGTAAGCATTCTGGCAGATACTGGCAACTGTGCTTTAAACAGTGGAGTTAGATGGAGGTTAGGGAGACACCCCTTCCACAATGAGCCATCTTGAAAAAAAAAACACTTAAAAACAAATAGTAGTCTTTACAATCCATCCAAACCATCCACAATGAGGTGTATTAAAATAATTTTCTTCCCAAACTTGTGGATACAAATGCTTTTAAGATTTAAGCCATATCTATATACATCTATGATTATTCAATGAAACTGATTAAAAAAATCATCATACAACAAATATTTTGCCACAATATTAGACACTATTGAAATTTCACCTTGGAGGCAGGAGTAGAGATATGCGTTATCTTTTCTCCTTCGTGCTCAGATGCTCTTTGAAGAGTCCTTGACTTGAATAACTAAACAACACAAACACACACACAGGTCCCACACCCACCGTTGCACAGAGCAAAGGCACATAGTGACACACTCTCCCAGAATGCAAAGAGGCTGAGCAAACATCTGGCAAGTTCAATGGCAGACCAAAGAAACGGTAATCACTCTGTTTAGTAGGAAAATGTACAATCTCATATCACGCCTACACTAGTGCATTGCTCACAGAAACACACAGACTCTTGCGTTCATTTATGGCAATGTTCCAACAGGCCATGTAGGAATACTGGTCATAAGAAACCTTCTTTTTCTTATTTCCTGATTGACCTTATTATTCCTTATTATTAACTTTGTATTGTATAGGTTTAATACACAGAAAGTGTAAAGTGAATGTGAGATGGAGGGCTATACATTGGTGCTTTTTTTTCTTTACTTTTCTTAACTATTTCTTTGTTTTGTCATGAAATCATGTTCTCTTTAACAAAGTACATTTATTGTATGCATTTTACTGTAGCAGATGCCTTCATTTACTGTAATGACTTCAACGACTTAAAAAATATATTTTGTTTAGTTAAGTAAGGGACAGCATTAGCAAGGCGGTCAATATGGTGGATTATCATAAAGTTCTCTAGAATGCTGCAGGAGATTCCACTGACTTCCACTGGGCCTTGCCAATGTTCGGAGGTCAGATAAATGACCTTCGACCGCTTATTAAAAGAAATTATTTCCTATAGCCACATTGCCATTGTAGTAGTGTTGGTGGGAACAGGGAAAAAGGAATAATTCTATTTAAAACAATGAAAACACACACACACACACACACACACACACACACACACATGTGTAAGGTGTGAGACGTGATTATCACAGGCGTGGGAGAGTCAGGGAACTGATTTTATCGCACTGGCAGACACCGGGAAAAAATGAGCTTCCAATTCAATAAAAACGAATGGAGCAATGGAGTGGGGTGGGAGGGGTGAGAGGAGTGCAACAGCAAAACCTGAGGCTGCCTTTAACTGTCTGTGATTTTGGCCTTAACGATCCACAAGATCCACCAGAAACGCCCGCTGCCAGCCAGGGTGGAAAAAAAAACAAAAAAAAAAACACAACCCGTACTACCACGGTTACTCCACACTGAAAACAGAGGCAGGGGGGGCAATATCTGGGGAGGTAGCCTGGAGACAGAGAAGTAAAGAGAACATTGTGTGTGTATGTGTGCAAGTATGGGAGTGTGAGACAGACAGAGCAGAGACTGAGAGAAACATAAAAAGGTTGCCAGGGCTAAAATTCCACAGTATAAACAGCACATACACAGAAAAAAACCTTTAAAAAAAAAAAAAAAAAAACAACGAGTGGTTTATTCAGTGCAAGGCTAACTGACTGGCCCCAAAGACTTTAGCACAGTTCTAATAAATGGATATCTTTAATAAAAGCACACTATCAAATAGATTTTATATAATTCATGAGTGAGCCAGGACCATTAATCCACATGACCCACTTATTCTAGTTTTGTGGTTATGACTGGGTTAGGAGCACATGGGCAAGATTGAGACACTTCCTTCTACACATGCTAAATGCATTGTGGGCCTCTGGAGGAGTCGACTACAGCCGTCCAAGCTAAACTCTAGAGTTTTTTTTTTTCTTTTCTTTTTTTTTTTTTCGTGAATTCACACAACAATCCATGAGGTTTTGTTGCAGTGAGTGGGAGCAAGTGACTTTGGTTCCCAAGCTAGGCTAGATAGGGTGTGTGTGTGTTTTTGTAAACTCTGTGCTTTCGTTGACTTATGCTTTGTGACAAGGACATATTGAGAGCTAGTGAGATGTAAAAAGAGGTGTTCTGTGCCAACCTGATCCACTAAAGCCCCGACATGGGGAGAGAGTGTGAGAACACAGTTGCAGGGAGCCCAGTTCATCTGTGCCAGGGACTGATTTCTAGCTGGAGTGTCATTCTCTCACACCCTCACCCTGCCGCTCTATGTCCGGATTTAAAAAAAAAAAAAAAATGTAAAGATTTGGTATTGTCTGTGTGTGTGTGTGTGTGTGTGTGTGTGTATTGTGTATGTGGTTATTGTGAATATATATTGATTCATAATCTGTAATTTTGTTTGAAAGTAAATGTGTACTGTGTGAGAACTCTGTGTGTGTGTGTTTACATTAGTTCAGTTCAGCTTTGTCCAGCTGAATCCTTCTTTGTGTCTCCTGTTACTTATCTGGAGCGTCGCCGTGCCCGGCGTTTGAGCAGCGGGCACTGGCGTCACCTGCATTCCTCACACCCAGTGCCCGCATTCACACCCGTACCCATGCCAGTGCCAGTTATACCACTCACATGTACCCTCACTACTCCAAACAGCCAGGCCAAAAAGCTCCCACCTCCAACCTGGTTCTCTAATAAACACGGAACTACCACCCCCCCACCCCACCCCACAACTTAAAACTATGCGCTTTATAAAATATTTATTAAAAAGGAAATGTTGGACTTCAACTAATTAACTTCCTTCAACAGCCCATTCATTTCATTACATCAGTGTATTCAATCTGTTACATTGTCAAAAGGTTGGAAGGTTACCTAACCCTAACCCAGCACTAAAGGTTTCCGGTTGAACAGAACTGACTGTGAAAGCCCCAAATCCCTCCTTCCTATGGCCCCAGTCCCAGCCTCTCCAGTGGGCGGTGGGCCGTGCAGGGCACCACAGCCTTGGTGGGTGAGATTTTGACCTGTGCTCCGTGACATTCGCTTGACAAGCAGGGAGCTGCGTGGCTCAAAGAAATACCACTGGGGAACCGACGATCATTTAATGGTAGCATTTCATGCTTGACAGTCATTGCGTCTTCAAGCGCAGCGCGCTCACTGATATTTCGCCGTCTCGTTTGGGAGAGAGGGAAAAGGTCATGGGTGCACTGCTCAAGGAAGCTGGGATAAAAATAACTTTATAGAGCAATTCATTAAAAAGAAAAAAGCAGCCAGACGATTAGATTAAGAGTCAAGAGTCCTTTTGAAACACTATATATTTCTGTCACATACAGAATTTAAAACACTACAATAGCAGTGCATGTGTGTGTGTGTCTGTATGTCTGTGCATGTATGGCACTAGCATCTGTCACCTGGTGTCTGTTTACATGAAGTATATGTGTGCGTGTGTGTGTTTGTGCACGCGGGTGTGTTTTCTACTCAGACAGAACCTGAACCTGGACCTCCTCCTCACTGGGCCCAAATGACAGGAAACCACAGCTATTCACAGAACCCTGCATCACGGCTGCTTCTGATTGGCCCAGAGGAAGCCAGCTGAAACAACACCAGACAGGACCCGTCCTTCAGGCCTCTCTGTTCTCTCTCACACTCGTTCTCACTCCCAGGCTCTTTTATCCTCTTTTTCTCTCCATCTCAATCTCTCTCTCCATTCCCCTCCTTTCATTTGCACTCACTCATTTATCCCCACACTCTCTATCATCCACACTCATTTTTCCCTTTCATCTGAGGTCATTCCCCCTTTCATTTTGTCAGCTCCATATCTGTCATTTAGAAATTCCCTCTATCTCTCTGCCACTCTCAATCACGCTCTCTTCATGGGTGCCATCTCTCCCACCATCACAAATTTTCCTAACTCCACCATGTTTTCATAGGCTGTTGGTGTGTGTGTGTGTGTGTGTGTGTGTGTGTTATGTTTCCATCTCATTTAGAGCTGCAAAGGGATGGGAGGGAGGTTGTGCTCTGCACTGTACAAAATTCACTCCACCAGCCAAAACCCACCAGCAACCTGTGTTACACACTGCCGGCTTTGTCACACTCCCCAGGGGTGGCAGTGTGTGTGTGTGTGTGTGTGTGTGCGTGTGTGTGTGCGCATGAGTATGTGTGTATATAAATGTGGTCGGTGGGCTTCCTGCCTTACAGCGTCTTTCACCACACTCATAAACACACACAAGCTCTGTCTTAGGAAACCACATAGCATGCTTTTACAACAATGCTCAGTCAAACCACCATCCAACCATACAGTGGTGGTGTAGCACTGACCCATATTCTTAGCCATTCAACCCTATAGAGCAAATACACAAAACAAAGACACTATTTAACAGACTGCACATGAACACACAGCCAGGCACACCCCCACTTTAAAACACTATGAATAACGGAATCACTTACGCAAACATGAGCTGAAACAAACATCCAGTCATGCACAAAAATGAGCACTTGTGTGCAGTGTGTCTTTCAGTTTGAACCAACACACACAAAAACATGGAACTCCACACACTTGTACAAGTGTTCTAACCTCAGGGGAGCAGGTTGGGTTCTTTAGGGAAATGTGGTCCCATTGGAGACCATGTTTGTTTCACATCTCTATTCTCTTTCAGATTGACTGAAATACGACACACACAAGCACAACTGAGCACACACACACACAGTGACCAATCTAAAGAGTGTGCATGTGAGTGTGAATGCGTGTGCTGACATCTATGGTTACAACTTTGTCTTATTTAGGTCTCTGTTTGACAAGACTAAAAGAGTCCTTGTCTTGTCTCACTGCAGGAGTTTGGATTTCATGCTGAACACACACACACACACACACACACACACACACACACACACACACAAAGACAGAGAGAGAGAGAACTATGCTCTTCTTATCAATCCATCTGTCTGGCTTTCATAAAGACACTCAGTCAGGCACAGTTAGATTCTAAGACACATGGGCTTCCTCTTGACCCCCACAAACAAACCTGCACCCACCCACATTCATGCTCCCACGGCATAGTCAGATATCAGAACTCGTGGATCACATTCCAATCAGTCATCTGAGCTACAAAGACTAAATCACAATAGGCTGTCAGGGGCCAGGAAGGAGGTGAGAGAGGGTTGATAAAATGGCACAGGGAGAGGGAGGGTAAGGGGGCAGGGGGGAGATGAATGGCAGAAGGGAAAGCTTGCAGGTAATAAAAACAGCAGGTGTAATAGCAAGCTTAGGCAAGGATCGAGCTCAGCTTCTCTGCTAAGCATCAGCTGCATCCACAAGAAAGAGAAAAAAAAAACGCAGATAGGGACCTTTTGTCTTTTACAGTATGTGGGCTTCTCGGTCTCATTATGGTGCTTATTAAATGCACAGGTGTGTGCTTTCACGCTCCATCAGGTTCACCGGCCCCCGTGACTCATTAGAGAGGGCCACGCCAGAACAAAAGCCACAGCACGTCTCAATATACTCCACCCCGCAAAGCCCCACCACCATCCCCAACCTCCACCTTCACTCAGATTTCCCTTTTCAGCAACTAGGGTTGGACAATTAATCGCATTTGCAATGTAATCACAATTTTAAGAATTGCAATTTCAAAATCGCAGAGGCGCGCAATTTTTTTTTGTTTTGTAAATGCATAGACTTGTATGTTAGCTACACTCTGCACCATGTTAAACTACACTGCACAATGAAAGTTATTCTCTTGAATAAAAATATGCTAACTAATGAGTAGTTCATTTTCTATTTTTAATTAGACATTGTGTACAAATATGCATATTAATGGAACATATTTGGTTTATTGTAAAAACTCGCAATGAAACCGCAATCGCAATATCGGTTGAAAAAAAATCGCAATTTTGATTTTTGGCAAAATCGCACAGCCCTATCGGCAACGCAGTTCTGTTGGGTTATATGCATCCAGACCAATTAAATTCTTATTTGAAGTAGAAAACACACTCCAACACACAGGCCCACACACAGAGGGGCAGCAGCTGAAGGAACACTACAGCTTTAACTGGAGTAGAACTGCTTTGTAGGGGGTGCATACGGGGTGGGGGGTTGGGTCTTAATAAAATCATTACAATTGCTCTTTCATTAGGCAAAGGTTTTGAGGCCCTTCGCCCTCAACGACTTAGGACAACAGTGCTCACAGCAATCTATCAGCAGACTGTATTGTGGAGCTGACGGGCAGAACAACACACACAACAATAACAACAGCGAGGCATACAAAAGCACCACTACACACACCCACACACACACACTTTTTCTCACCTACAGGGAATGTCATACACACAAACACACACACACACACACACACAGCTGGTCTAAGATAAATAAAGGCACAGGGTGACCTCTGAAGTGTCCCGCTTTCATTCCACTATCTGTGCTCAGTGTGTGGACACCAAGATAAAGCCCCTCCACGGCCATAACTCAAGTTGCAGATTAGGGGTGATGCAACTGTGAATGCGCCTGGCGTCCATTTTGGCTCCGCGCCTCTGCATATCACTATTCATAGTGCAGGAGACACATGCATGAACGCGAAAAGGTCATTGCCGCTAAAAGAACACAGAGCGCCGACGACCTCCTCAGCAGATAAACATGACCTCGGTGCAGCCCCAAACTGGCTCATTCATCCTGGTCCTGTCAGCCTCCAAAGGACGCCTGGGTAAACAGTGCTTACAGTTCCGAGCGCTGCCGGCAACGCTGACTGAGTCCCCAGCCTCGCCAATCAATCTATAAACAAACAACAGACAAACAAAAACAAATAGACGAACAAACAAACAAAAAAAGAAATACGGCAACGCGCCACATGAGGATGCAGTCCGCGTGGGACTTGCAGAAGGACTCCCAACAGTGCAGGAGGTCACTTTGTTGTCAGCGAGCCGAGGGGCCCTCCAACCGAGGCGTCAATCAGAATGCCACCAATGCCAGTTAGACACGCTAGATGCCACAGCGGGAGTTATTCACTCCTATTGGTGCACGACTCCAAGGTCAAAAGAAAGAGCGGGTCCGGCCAAGACCAGGAAGAGTGCCAGGACACACACACTCTCACACACGTACATAAACACACAATATCTGACTACTGTACCACACATTCTGTTGCAACAGCCCTAAATTACAATGCAATATGAGCTGCAATAAAGGGTTAGACTTACAACATTAACATACATTTTTCTTCTGTGCAGAAAGAACTGTTCCACTTTATAAAAGATATAAACACTCATCTGGAGCTGAGTAAGGAGATAAACAAGAAAGACAGAATCGGACGAGTGGGGGGAAAAAAGTGTGAGTGCGTAGGAGAAAGTTAATGTTGCCATCAGAGACGTCAGGTAAGTTATATCACTCTCTAATTAAAGGTTCACTTAATGAGGTCATTAATTATTGGGCTCCCCTGTTTCAACTTGGGGTGGCGTATCAGGCATAGCCATCCACTGCTGCCTTCTCCTAGTCACCTTGGCATGTCTCTTCTTCCCAATGATCTCATCACAGCGTGAACTTCACTTGTAATTAAAGAACCGTTGGAGAGTGCTTTTACAAGGCTGAGGATATCACAGATGCCAGAGGTTAGATGGAGAAAGGAAAAATAAATGGTTTGTTAGCCGTTGGACTGAAAGCGAACGTCCCTTATTTCTGCATTTACACTAATGAATGTGGGATATGCCACAGAGCGAAGCTGTGGGGGTCATCCATACAGTAGAGTCTTAGGAAGTAGCTGAGGAAAAATGAGCCAATGTGTTGGACCCCGGGCGGCAGCTCACATAAACCCTCTGTGCTAATACAATATTATTGCTGGAAGAACCGGTGGGAGGCTGAACCAAAATGGCCACCACAGGTCTTGAAACAAAAGGTGCTTAACTTATAGTAACTGCTATTAAGAGCCATCATTACTGTCTCTCAGATTTAGTTTGGGGAGGAATTCTGCAAACTATAATCATAACTACTAAAAAAAGACTGGACCGTTTATTCAGCAATTAGTTTAAGTCAGCAATTTAATCATTTACTGGGAAAACTATTTTGTTGTTTAAAAAACCCTGTTCTGGGCTTTGGGCACGGAAGACAACAAAAGACTCTCACACAATACCCACACACGGGCGTGTGAGGGAGAGGCACTTGGGAAGGGGAAGCGCGGGTGGAGACAAATCATCTGAAAACAAGCTTTGTTGAGTGGATGCATGCGGGTGTGTTTGGTATAGTTTCGGCAATGCAGAAGAGCAGGTGTCCGTGATATCAGCGGTATGTGTGGCTAATCCACATGCGCTGTTGTGTGTTGTTTCTGTTGCCCGAGTTGGGTCCCCAAAGTTTACTCTGAGCTAAAATCTATATCCTTAACCACACAGCATGCAAAACCCAACAGAAAAAGAAACAACAGATCAAATGAATGGTTGAATGGTGGAAGATTCAGATTCATAACATAACACCTGAAAGGCAACTACTTCTGAATTAATCAGGCTATATGAAACATGTCTGCTTGGTATGGTAACCTCTTTGTTCATCTGAAGTCCAGAACCCTGAATCGGACTGCCAATTAGAATGATGGGAGGTCTGGGAGTCAAGTGTATATTAAATTGCAGAGATGTACTTTATGATCATTTAGACTAAACATACATCTTTATCAAGCTATGACACATCATAGGTAGATAGTGGCTTGGCTTTGGCTTGCATGTGGCTGTCAGGGGGACTGTAGGCCGACTTGTTTGTTTATTCTCCATGTAAGTAGCCAGCAAGTACATCTAAACTTACTAACTACAGTGCATAAGTCTACCCACTACACTCACTAGAGGAAGACGCATCCAGAGACCATCTTTATCCATTATGAAAATCAGACCGTCATTTATTTGCCATTTCCGAGAAAAGGGGAGATGTTTTCAATTTGTTGAGAGAAAGAACTTTCAACTGGATGAACTGCTGACAGTGAATACCCGGAGATGCGGAGATGTAGAGCAATCAATACAGACGCTCTCCGCAGAGCAACGATCTTTAGAGAACTGGCAACGTTCTGGCAAGCCTACTTGAAATCCTAACAAACCAACCATCTCACCTCGAGTGCCTTCGTGCTCACACTTCATTTCTATGGACTCAGAGGAACGGCTGGGCCAGAATAGCTTGGCACGCAACCGTAGCGAGAGCAATGTAGCATTACAGCGCCGAAATTCCATTTCCATTCTGCCGTGGTGCTAATTAGCGTCCAAGAGCTCTTAAAAACAGGACTTTTGGACTACTTGCGCTATTTTTATAGGAGGAAATGTTTGTGTTTTTATCTAAGAACGCAGTGAGAGTTTTGGAAGAGGGTGAAAATGAGTAAGGAGGAGGGAGGAGAGAGTAAAGTATGAAGAGGAGAGGATGATGGGTGATGGTGGAAAAAAAAAGAGAGAGAGGGAGAGAGAGAGAGAGAGCGAGAGAGGTTTAGTTCCAAGGTTTAACTAACTATACTCTGCTGCCATTGAGGCCCAGGGATGAAAGACTGGAAAATAGAAGGGAGGGATTAAGAGAAGGAAGGCGAGAGAGCAAGAGAGAGAAAGATGCTAGAGTGAGAGAAGGGAGTTACACAAGGTTGGAGAGAAGAAGCAAGGGCAGTGCAAGTGGGAGGGTGAAGGAGATTTGCGTATTTTAGCCAAAGACAAAGCCGTCACTCCCCGACACCTTTCTTTCTCTCCATCTTGTACTTCGCTGTTCACCCATTTCTCAATTCCCTCGGCTGATATGCTCCCGTTCTCTCTCCTCACTCCCTTTTTCCCCCTTCATCTTTTCTTCGGTCATTCTCCGCTCCACTCCAGTTCTCCTTTCTTCCCCTCCTCTCTGCCTCCCCGGCGTCCGGTAATCCTTCCACTTCCTCCCTCCCTCCCGCTCTCAGCCCGTCCCTCCTTCCTCGCTCAATCAGACTAAATTCAATTTCCTTTATGGCTTTTTCCAGGGCGCTCTTTTTAACGCCACCCCCCACACCATCAAGCCCAAACAGGACTGGTGATGAGGGATGGAAGGCTAGAGAAAAATGCACAGAAGCAGCAGTAAAGTTGTGTGTGTGTGTGTGTGTGTGTGTTGGGGAGGGGTTCGTTGGGAGTTGTGTATGACTTCAGCACTCGCAAAGGCAAGTTAACAATGCCTCCGAAATATCAATTAGCCGGCAGCACAGTAAATGGTCTTGCACAAAGCACAGTGTCTCTGGCCACAAAGAGCATATTATGAACCCCGGGCAACTGCGGCCCAGCCTGTCCACTGAGCACAGCAGACAGAAGGATTGGATTGGATTCTGGTGTGAATATGTGCATACTCAAGCACTGTGTGTGTGTGTGTGAGAGAGAGAGTGAGTGTGTGTGTGCATGTGTGTGTGTTGAATATTGAGTATGGGAATAGATGTGTCTCCGTTTTTCCATTTAGTGTGGAGTACATTGACTGCCTCTGTGGGTGTGTGTGTGTGTGTGAACTGTATGTGTATTGGTTTTTATGAGTGTGTGTTCATTTGGGAATGCTCTTTCATTTATCTTTTCCCTTTTCCAGTCCAATTTTTCACTCTTTCAGCTCATTTTTCTTTTTCTTGTCCCTTCTCTTGTTTTCTCTCTCCCTCACACTATATCTTTATCTATCCCTCCATCTCTCTCCATCATCCTGCTGAGGCCTTGCTTGAGGAGTACTACAGATGTGCACACACACACACACACACACGCATATATGATTAGACACATACACAAATACTACTTATGAAAGCATGTACTTTACACTTGAATTCTCCCTTTTTTCCCCACACACATAGCACGCCATTTGTAATGTGGCAGAGGTGAATTGACATGAATGAAAACACTAATAAATAGTCCTTGAGCCTAGAAGTAGAGAGGGGGGCAGAGAACCATAGAGGAAAAAAATTACACCTGTGTGTGTGTGTGTGTGTGTGTGTCTGCCTGTTAGCCGAGCTGAGAGGACTGTTATATGTATTAGTACACTGTGGTTATGATGTCAATAAGATATTTGTACAGTGTGGTTATAAATTTAGTTATTCATTTCCACTATGCGTTTTGCAACATGAGTTATTTCTTTGCACATGGAGGTCAATGGAGGTCTCTCACTCACTCACTCACACGTCACAAAGTATATAAGAGGTGAATGGTGCCTGAAAGGCCTTTGGAGAGAGAAGCTTGGTAGCCGTGCTATCCAAATGAAGGGGCCACATTTGAGCGGGAGGAATATTTCTGTGCCATGTACTGTCACCAGCTCCAAAGCACACCGCTCAACACCTGTGCAGTTGGCAGAGGAAGAGGAGGTGGGAGGGTGCATGAAAGACAGAGAGGATAGAGAGAGAGAGAGAGAGAGAGAGAGAGAGAGAGAGAGAGAGAGAGGGAGGAAGAAAGAGAGGAGGGTGAGAAGAATGAGAAGATGAAAGAGGCAGTGCAGGGAAGAAGACAGGAAAAGTGTGAGAAGGAAGATGGCAGAAGAAAAGAAGGGGGAGAGAGAAAAGAAAAAAAGAGAAAAACACACACACACACACACACACAATCCCATTGGATCCTGCTGAAGCCAGGCCAGGCAGCATGCACTAGAGGTGTATAACAATCACACAAACACCTTCTTTGGCACTGCCATCACTGCCACTGCCAGATTCCCCCTCCATCCAGGCAAACATACACACACATACACACCACAACTGGAAGATTCTGTCTAGTCTGTCTAGTCATCCAGATCATCCTCAGACCTCAGAACAGTCTCAGACCACATCAATTTTCCTCTGCTAAAAGCCATAGCATCTGACTTGCTGTGATGCATAAATGTCATACACGTACATGTGTGCGTGAGAGCGTTAGGGGTGTAACGGTTCACATGAATGGCATGTTCGGTTCAGTCCACTTGCGTACCATTTTGGTTCTATTTTATGCTTTTTTTTTCATTAAATCTATGACTAGCGCAATGTAAGCTCTCCATGCGGAACTAAAGTCTCAGGTAAGTCTCCACAATGAGCTCCCAGCTCATTAGGTTCTCCCTCTGGTTCTCCTGTCTGAAAACACTTTGGCTTCCCCGTTAAAGTTACTGAAGGACAACGGCAAGTGGATAAATCCAAAGTTTTTTGTCAACATTGTTCCACGGAGATCGGGTACGCTGTACTTCTGAAAAAAGCGTTACCTTTCCAGCGTATTCCAGCTACCTCTGTTGCTAGTAAGCGGGTCTTCTTCGCTACTGGAGATGTCACTGCAACCTGATATGTGCTTTCTGTGCAAAATGTGGACAAATTAATCTTTCTAGCAAAAAACTTTAAGCTGACTAGTTTTGTCATTTTCAAGCTTTTGCTGCTACGTGTTCAAAGTTTAGATTTGTTACTTGTTTATTTAACATTTTATAATATTTAATTTTTATTATAAATTCTCACAATAGTTTTAAAAACTCAGAGTCTAATTTATTTGAAATATCACCAAAATGGGTTGCTTTAATTTATTGATGAAAAATTCTATTGTTTGTAGGCCAAAATTACATTTTAGTGTACCATGTGAGTGAGTGAGTGAGTGAGTGAGTGAGTGAGTGAGAGGGGGAGAGAGAGAGAGAGATACATGTGGGATCCAGTAAGCAGTGAGTGGACTTGCCAATTAAAGCTGCATGCTGTCTAGTGCCAGGCCAAAACCAAGCCTCCAGTAGCAACCCATGGGCAAAAATGACCTTGCACAGCCTATGACCTTGAACCAGCGTAATTAGGCGGCTATTCTAGAAGGACCACCCATTTGGGCTCCTGAGGCCCCCTGAAAGAACTGCTCATCAGACCTACAGGAAGTGGCCTCAAGCGGCAGAGGATCAAGGTCACTGAGTTCTTTTTCATAGATTAGCCAGAGTGAAGCCGCTGAAGCATGAGAAAGAACCACAGGAAGTGTGACCAACCTCACTTCCTGTTTGCTACATGATGGCACATTCAAATAATGTCAGTCATAACGGAGGAAGGGGGAGAGAAACGGAGCGAGCGGTCAGATCCCAATGTTTTGAATAAAAGGGATGGCAAAGCTCATTTCCATCAGTCAGCAGTTGTGCTGCGGCACACAGAGGATGAACAGGAGTTCAAGGACCCAGCGTCTGTGGAAACAAGCGGCAGAAAACAGAACTGGGAAAACAAAAGAGAACGGGAAACAAACTGACATAAGCACTTCCTGGCTTCCTGAGCACGACCTGAGTCATTTGCTATTCTATCCATCTGTTCCTCCCAGAGGAGAGCCAGCTTCCTGTCTCAACAGGAAGTCCCCACGATCCACTTTCACCATCGAGTGACAGTCCCGCCTTCTGTCTGCCTTTATCGAGGGTCATGTTGCCATCATCCGCGCCAACAGGGAGACAAAGGCTTCCGACAACCTCAAGACCTCAAAATATACATTCAACACGAGCCACGGCACACAAGCTCTCATAAAAACATGGTCTCTCTCTCACACACACATTCACGCACACACACAACCAAGACTCGTGAGCCACAATTTTTTGCTTTTCACAATATGACTAATTATAGTAAATCAGCGCTTAAGTGATTTCCAGCTGCCTGATTGGCTAGTTAAGCTGCTGTGTGTATTGACAGCTGATTTGCTGTCAGCAGGTGTCCGGGGGGCTGTTGGCTTTACAACAGGCAAAATCAAACTACTTCTGCACAACTGTGATGTGTAATGTGGCGTGAAGGTCAACTCTTTCTAACACAAAGGCGAGCGAGCATGTGCACACACACACACACACACAGAGGGACACTCAGTCAGCCACTCACTGCCTGAGGTCATAACTGGGTCAGAGAGACATGACCATCCTCGACGTCTGCTCCATGCTAAGTGCTCATCCCCGGAGACACAGCAACACGCCATCCATCTCTTCCTCTCTCGATCTCTAGCTCACTCTCTCTCGCTGTGCCCTCTCTGTCTTTTTTCCCTGTCTGTTTTTTTTTTCTCCCTTAAAGAAGTTATTGGAAAAAACCAACATATTCTGTCAAAACAATTACAACTTGTTTTTTTTTTCTTATTTTTCTTTATCCTTTCACTTTCTCTCCTATTTCACTGCTCTAACCATCTCTCTCTTTTTCTCTCTCCATCTCCTTGATCGCTCTCTCCCTCCCTACAGTAAGTCACACCCAGGCGTAGTGGGCAGTGTCCTCAGTGGATGAGGTCAGTCATGCTCTTCACAGTGGAGTGGTGGATGCTGTGATGCACGGCTGGGAGGAGCTCATCCTCACTGCCCCAGTCCAACAACACTGGCTGCCCTCTAACCCAGCCTATCCTCCTCTCCCCATCTGTTTCTCACTTACTCACTGTCTGTTACACATACCATCTCTTTCTCTCTCTCTCACACACACAACGCTTAATCACAGACACTCTCTTCATCTCTTTCAAATAGTACATATACTGTACATACCTGTTACACATCTTTCTTTCTCTCACACATTCACACACAGACTGGCAGAGTGGCATAACTGAATATGTTCATTATTCTATAATTCTGTAAAACTTTACTCTTCCCCTATCTGTGTCTGATATGATACAGTATGATTAATATATGCCTAATATGAGGGGTATGGCACCATATGCCCCCCTATTTTACTCCTTTCTGGTGTCTTATTTTTGATCTGATGTTCCCTCCTGAAGGCCATGCCCTGATGGTCTCATCTGGGGCACACAGGATTGTTTTGACTCAATAGTTGGGTTGGGCATGGATCGTATCAATCCTTATCTTTTTATACTTAAGCTTGGGATTTTCATGCGCCTCCACAGAGGCTGATCACGGATGCTTTATGCAACTCTGTATCTTGTGTCTCTCTTGACGTGCACAACTCTAATCCTCGATTCAGTGTCTGAGTGTGGTTGACATGTAGTCTCCTGTTCTACAGAAGCAACAAAAAAATACCTCAAAACATATACATATATTATACACACATTATACACACAGAAACAAATCAACATATAAACATGTGCATAACATTTCTCAGCAACAATATGAATGTTTTAATAATTTGAAGACTGTAATAGAATACTATGTTAACCACTTTAATTTTTTAAATATTGGTTTCTTTTCTATGCAAACAAGTGTCGAGTCCAGTTCTGTTCTATTTCAAAGACATAAAAGAAGTCTCCTTCTTTCACACACACACTCAAGGTCTGGCTCTTTTTTACACACTCAAGGTCTACATCAGTCAGACACACAGGCAGATGTAAAATTCAGGTTTCCCACACAGACACACACGCACACACACCCTCTTCGTTGTGGGGGTTGAGCATGGCCCCTTTGCATGACTGGGGAGGTGTAATGCCTTGAAGGCCGTACTGTGGTGGGAGCCAGGGGCCGTGCATTAGTCAGGGCAGCGTTTTATGTGCCTTCCCCCAAAGCCCCATTGAAGGCCACTAATCTCCTTATATTTCACTGGGCGGACAGACAGAAGGGGCTTCAGCGACACAGGCCATTAGCGGCTAACCGCTGCACTGTCCTGTCCTCCCTTCCTGTCCTCTCCTCTCACCATCTTATCTGTGCTGTGGCATCTATCTGCCTCTCTCTCCATGTCCCCCCTCACCTCAAATCTGCTCTCTACACTTGATGTTCTCTCATCCTGATCACCCATTTCTTCCTCTCTTAATCTCTCTTCTTCTTCTCTGTTTTTTAAATTTCTTTCTCTTTTTTCCCTCCCTTATTCCTCTCCCCTTTTCTTCCCGATTCTAATTTCTGTGCTGCTCCTCTGCATTTACTTCTGTATCCCCCTCTCTCTGTCACGGAACAACTGCCTTCCTAATAGTGTCACCTTTCTTGGAGAACATGCTAGAACCTGTCCACTCACTGTGGCTTTTATGATTATGATTTTATGAGCAGTGGCACATGGAAGAGGTAGTGGTAGAGGATTATAGGTAGTGAGCTATTAAAGTACAGTACAGTGGAGGAGGACAATTATATTCCATGGGTCTAACCCACACACACACACACTTATTAAGAGAATGAGCAAGACAGACAAGTTCCGTGTGTACTGTGGACAGTTTATGTGCTCATGTTTGTCCTGTCTTTGAATATAAATATCTATGGACAGCATGCCGAAAGCCAATGAAAAGACACACATCATGCAACTTGACAAATTGTGATGGGGAATTCAAGTTGAACATGGGTTGAACTAGACCATCTCCACATATAACTTGGACATTAAGAGCAATGAAAATCTTTCCTGTTTACAAAGGCACATTCAGTTTCACTTGGTGTCCTTATAGCAATATGAGCGCAGTCAATAGGTACTTTTCCCTTTTTGTTGTGTGCGCGCACATTTAACCTCCAAGTTCACTTTTCATGAAAACCGAAGCTTGCGTAGACCGTGGCATATGCATTTTTTTGTGTGTGTGTACGGACCACAGATCATTTATAAATGAGGTCCCTGGTCTTTACTGGAATTCCTCACAGTTATTCAAACTACAGCAGCCTGTCTGTGTTTACCTAGAACTCCTTCCCACACACCCAAATTCACGCTTACTCTTCACACACACACACACACACACACTTTACTGGCAAACCCACCTACGCCACCATTTCCCCCCCCACCCCCAACACAAATACATATGTAGCAACCCTCCCTCACATAAACACACACTACCTTGCACCTCCCACACAGGCACTGAATAAACACAGGCCCTCTCCCCACTCTCCACCTCCAATCTGTAAAGAGCTCAGTGTTTTTGGTCCAGTGTGCAGTCACCCTGGTGGCCATTAGGTGTGTGCAAGCGTGTGCATCTGTGTGTGTGTGTGTAAGTGGGCCAGATCCAAGGTAAGGCCCTGGCTGCCATTGCGGCACACATCGGAGCATTCGGCCATTCCCCGTACGGCTTTCACAATCTGTTTACAGAGCAGCTTGTGCCCGAGGCCGTTCACACTTCCCTGACCCCCCCCCATCCCCTCTCTCTCTCTTCCTCCTTCTCCCTCACTACCTGCTCTGCTAGGCCCTGCCCTGTCCGTGTGTCCACCCAGGCTTGGCATGGTCACAGCGGCTCAGTGGCTTACTGAGGGGCCCAGTGTGCCCACTGGAGAGGAGAGGCTGGAGATACGGAGGGAGGGATGGAGGGATGAAGAAAGGGGATAGATTGGTTGTGCAGGGTTATGAGATCAGTGGAAGGGCGGTGAAGATGAGCAGAAAGTAAGCGAGGCAGAGGGAGAGAGGGGGAGAGAGAGAGAGAGAGAGAGAGAGAAAAGAAAAGAAGAAAGTGAGAGAGACACTGAGAGGGACACTGGGAAATGATGAGAATAATGATACTGGAGTCTCATTTTCAGCCCTGCTATTGAATAAATCATGCGATCCAATCTAATCCACTTTCTGTCCCAGTGCATTAACAGTAATTACCAACACAGACAGACACACACACACACACACTTTTGGGAAGAGACAAACCAACCTCATTTGACATTAAACACTACACACAAGCTAATTCCATTGCATTGCTAAGCAATGGCACACACACACACAAAAACACACACACACACACATATTGTAAATGCAAAAACTATTGGAAAGAATTATGTATATAATTAAAAAACAAAAATCTAATTTCAACTGCACAAATTTAAGCTAAAAGGCAAAAACAAAACAAAAAAAAAATGCAGTGGAATAAGACAAACATCCCAGTTGGGAAAACAACCCCCCCTCCCCTAAATCCCCACCTGCCCAAAAGCAGACAGCACTTCCCAGCCTTGCGGCAACTCAAGTCAAAAGTTAGCAATGACCTTGTGAAAGAGGGCCATTGCAGGACTAGGTAAATAGGAGGGGGAGATCAAAGGCTGAGCACAAACTGGCCCTTGAGCAGTGGAGAGAGGAGCAGCACAAAGGAGCCTTTGAGAACAGCACCCAGACCAGACCAGACCATTCAGCCAGCCAGCCAGCCGGCCAGCTTTCTCTCTCCAGCCACCACAGGCCCCGTGTGTCCTTCAGAGGCCACCATCTAATCACCAGCAGGGATGAGAGGGAGGGAGAGAGAGAGAGAGAGAGAGATGGAGGGAAGAAAGAGAGCATGTAGGAGAGAGAGAGAGAGATATAGTTAAAAAGGATGACTGGGAACACTCTAGACGGGAACATAGACAGGGGAGATGAAACGAGCGAGGAGTCAGTAATTGTGTTTGTGAGTGAGAGTGATTGTGTGTGTGTGTGAGAGAGAGGGTGTGTATGTGTGTGTGAGAGAGAGAGGGAAAATGAGAGAGTAACCAAGAGATGAGGTATGAAACACGGTGGGTGGACAGGACACCTAAGGGATCAGGAGGATTGTACAGCGAGACTGACAGATGTTGCAGATGGCCACACAAAGGCCAACACCTGTGCAGCTCTCCCGCCTTCTGACTCTGCCAAGGCGAGTGAAGAGCAGTCAAGGGATCAAACAGGAATTATCACTGGAAATTTGGCAACTAAAGACACCATACTGGTCTTGAACAAAATAAATAAACTCAACATCCTATTAAGTCACAGGCATGAAACACACAAAATTAAAAAAAAAATGTAATCAACAACAACAACAACAAAAAGAGAACATTCAAACTGCAGCTAAATGACAGCATAATTCCTCTGCAATACTGAGCATTTGGCAGAGCGGCTTCCTGGCAGTCTGAGCCGAGCGGAAAAGCTCATCCTGAGCGCGCGGCTCATCCCAGCAGTCCCGTTCCGGGCAGCGTTCTTGGCCCAGACGTCTCATTTTCCAAGATGACAGCATTTACGGACCTGTTGACTGCATGTCTGATCCGAAGCGGCACTGTATTAAAGGCTACTTTTACACCGCTCCAAGGGGGGGCTGGAGACTCCTCAACAAGGGGAGTGTGGGAGGACCAGAAGGAGGTAAAAAAACTAAAGGGAAGTATGAAAGAAAGCATTGCTGGGAGTGTACGCGTGTGTGTGTACGTGTATATGTGTATATGTGTGTGTGTGTGTGTGTGTGTGTGCACGCTAAAGAGAGACAGAGAGAAAGAGCGAGGAAGGCTGTGTGGAGAGGAGGGAGACAGGCCATAAAAACAGTGCCGTCACTCAAGCATGGATATGAGGTTTATGGACACTTTAATGCAGTAAGTCTGCGTGCTCTCTGCTGCATATGCATAGACCATGGGTGCCCAAGACATGCTCTGTCAAGTCAACCGCACACACACATAAATCACAATCTTCCGCAGCAGATGGTCCAGTCATCAAAAGAGCCAAGTACACACACATGTACACCGACACACACACACACACACACACACACACACACACACACACAATCACACAGCATGGCCATCACTTAACAGCTATGCCTGGACTGCTGCTCCATCTGGTTTTCCATGTCTCTGCTTGGATTGTCTTGGGTATGTTATGAGAGAAATATATTAGGTCAGTTTCACACAATTAACTGATGCTTTGACTGTTTTCAATGCCCTCAAGAATGGCAGATTTACTTTTGGCCATGCCATTTAACTGTCCCAAGGACATTTTCCCTCCCTGAAATTAGATTTTTTTCCCCAAAAATAACATTTAATTGTGAGATGCATTTGAGCACTCAACCCATTTTATTTAACTCATGCAATGTTCCACTAATTGGTCCTAGTTTCAGATTTCTGACTGATCTGTCCGGTGCCCAGTGGAGTTGGGCACCATGTTTGACTTCACTGTCTGCAAAGCACCAGGCCCTGACGGCATGACACCCTCCTGTGTGAAGATCTGTGCTGTCCAGCTGGCACCAGTCTTCACACAAATAGTCAGACCACTGGAGCCGTCCCCTCATGCTTCAAAAGCTCCACCATCATCCCAGTCCCCAAGAAAATTGACTGAATGACCACCTGTGGCCTTGACTTCAGTTGCTATGAGGTCCTTTGAAGACCTAGCACTGACCTACTTCGAAAAACATGACAGGTGACCAGCTGGATCCAATGCAGTTTCCCTACAAGGCAAATGGGTCAGTGGGTGATATAGTGAACATGGGGCCGCGCTTCACTCTACACCTTGATCAGCTTGAGGTTAAGCAAGCATTCTGCTTGTGGACTTTACCCCAGCTATAATACCTAAAATCCTCACTGCCAAACACCGTCAGCTCACCGTACCTCCTACCATCTGTCAGGGGATCTCCAACTTTCTAACTGACAGGAGTCAGCATGTTCAGCTAGGTCATCACACCTGGCACATCGCACAGCACTGGCGCACCACAGGGGTGTGACCTTTCCCCTTTGCTCATCTCCCTTTACACAAACGACTGTGCCTCGCTCTCAGGCTCCTTGAATTTGCAGATGACACCACCATCATCGGGCTCATCCAAGATGGTGAGTTTGCAAACTGGCAAATGGATAAGCTGGTGCAGTCAACACTACTTGAACACTTGAGCTGAACACTTTAAAGATTGTGGAGATGCCCAACAACCCAATGTGGACTAATTTCAGCTTCTCAAAAATATCCTTTCCCAGGATCCAAAGTAAAAGCCAGTTTTTATAAACACTCAACTTGCTGTAGCAACTGAGGAAGCATGGCCTACTACATAAACTATTAGCCATCTCCTACACAGCTTTCATTGAATCCTTCCTTCACTCACCCATCACACTTTGGTCTGGAGCATCCGTAAAAAAGGACAAAAAAAAAAAAAAAAAACGATTACAATGGAAAAGTTTTAATATCAGAAAAAATAACTGGTGCCCCCTTGCCTTCCCTTAAGGACTTCAATATACGGGAAGGGCCAGGAAGTGGGCAGTGAACATCATTATAGAGCCCACACATCCTGCACACACTCTAACCTCTTTCACTGGCAGGCGCTAAAGATCCCTGTGCTAAACAAAAAAAACAACCAGACACAAGAACAGTTTTTTTCCACTGCCATCTCTCTCCTGAACTGCTGATAAGTTGGGTCATTCCCACACTGGCCATTCACTAACTTTTCCCACAGTAATAGAGGCCACACTTAACACATACTTATCATTCCAATGAGCATCTGGCACACTATACTTACACACTATACGTAATCATTACAACATGCATCTTGCGCACAAACTTCTTTTGCACTATTATTTTTCATTTAACAACTCACTCCATGTGTACTTTGTCTTATTTGTAAAGTATGCAGATTTGTGTCTATGAATAGTGTTGTGTCTATATATGAATATACTGGTCTACTGAATGTAAACTATTTTATGTCTACTGCGTGTTACATTTATAAAGAGACCCAACGTCCACTAAAGTCAAACTCCTTGTGTATGTATGTTTACATAATAAAACTGAATCTGATGATGGAAAAAAAGAACTAGGCACCATTTACACCACCAGAGCAGGTTCACTCTGTGAACTTTTAACTTTTGCCTTCTCTGTTGCTCACCTCTCGTCGTCATAATGGTACAGCCCATATTGAAGACTCCCCAGTTCTGTCTCCCCTCTGCATGACAACGCTGTGTTGCGTTCCAGACAAGCATCTTATCTCCAGACGCCAATCACCCTTCACTCTCTCCCTTGCTTCTGACAACAGCATAACAAATCCACTGAGCAGAGCGGGGCCTTTATTCATTCTCCACTCGGCATGGCACTGAAAGGAGGGGCGGCAAAGACCAACGGGCACCTGTCAATCAAAGTGATGGATGGATTTGCTGGGGCATGTCCTATTTCTTCTGCACTTCCCTAGTGCATACAGACAAGGCCCAAAGCTATCAACGGGTCATCAGGTCACAGATTAGGGAACTGGGGGCCCACCACGGGCTGCACCAGAAACATGAAGGTGAAGGTACAGATTCTGAAGTGAGTGTTCCAGACAAAGTGGAAAGGAATACCACCGTACTGTACATCCCAAGGTAGTGTGTGTGAAATGTTTGGGAACTAAATTTGGTGTGTGCACTCAAGGCTATACCGGTTTATGCAAAGGAAACATGCTAATGCGGGATCAATTCTACATTTCATCTGCTTTTATTGCAGTGCCTGGTTGCACCCCTTTGCTTTGATTATGTTCCAGTCAATGCATGGACAAATTTAGCAACAAATAGATTTATCTGAGAGACAAGGGAGTCATTGGATGTTATGGATGATGCAATAAAGAGAATGTTTGGGTTGGCAAGAACTTCATTGTTCAGTAGCTTGTTGGACTACAATAATTAGATGCTTCACTGAACACATCATCTGCTGTTACAAACACACCTTGAGAAGAATGAAACAGAGAGACGGATAGAGAAAAGTAGTGCAATAGAAAGAGTGGAAGAGAGAGAGAGGGAGCCAGAAAACACTCCAGGTCAGCCACAGAGACGCATCTTTTCGCCCCACTGAGGTAGCTTATTGATTCTTATGTATGGCAAGAGTACGTGCCCCGTGCACTAAACTGTCACCAGAGGGCCATATGCCGCAACCAGCACTCGAGGGACGCACATGCATGGAGCCAAGACGGAGAGTGTAAGAGCCTGAGGAGAAAATGTTATATAGCACAGAAATGGCATATATACACAACCCCCCCCCCCCACACACACACACACACACACCACCAGATAGCTGTTCAAGAGAGAGAGTTCAAATTCATTGCATCATTGTTTTTTTTGAACATGGAAATCATCATCATCCACTACAGCACTGAGTATTTTATCTCTGAAACTGAGGCTACAGCAGTGTGCTCACGCACGCACGCGCACACACAAACATACATTTCAAGCGGCGGTGTGACAGCCTTCTGACAAGAAGAGTCTTCAGAGACCAATCCCACAAGACGGCTAAAACCGTGTTGGGACCAATCGCAACCCTGGCTACGGCTGTAGGCATGGCGACAGGGGTCAAGTAAGCCAATCCAATCTGTCAGTGATGACATATATGAAGGCTGAGGGGTTAATTGAACTGGCCGAGCTGAGCCAAGTGACAACAGGAAAAGAGAAGGGGCCATGTAAACAGCGAATGGTGGCGGCCGATACTCTCATACATCACTGTCCTTTTCGATGCCAGTAAAAGGAAGTCTACAAAGGCCTCCAAGACAACGCCTCGGCCTCCCCTCTCACCAGCCATGATATCGGAAGGCAGTCGTGGGGTTTTGCTGTGTGCAGCATCCATAAGCAATATATTAAGTCAGTGCTTATACATTTCCATACTGAAGCACATATTCACTGCATGAGACAGGCGCACGGTGACTGAGCTCTGTGAACTCGATTCATATATACATGAATCACAAAGCATAAATGCCTCTAATAAATGATTTATGTACTGTGCAGTATGTGTATTGTGCATGCAGGGTTGAGTTTACTAATGGTTTGCCCATATATACATAAAAGATGGCAGACTTTAATCGTTTAGCCCCACAACAGAGAAACACATAAACCCATTTGATTATTCACAGTTACAAAAAAAGAGAAAAAGAAAAAATATGAGGGTGTGTTTGAACACTGAAGGGAATTGATGGGAAGGTCAGAGTCCAACTTGAGTGGTTTGTCAGAGTGAAAAAACACTTGACCCCATTGTGGACCTTGAAAGACCATCGGGTCGATGCAAAGGGCCCTCTGCGGTTGCCAGGATGGAACCGCACTCCTCATCGCTGGTGCACAAGAGTGCTCTGGGCTCTCAGAAACCCTTTACGCCAATGGTAGAGTGAGGGCATTCATGTTGTACCTGGCATCCAGCCAGCAGGTATCCGTGTAGTCACATTCCTTATATGGTCAACCATGTAGAGGTGGAGAAGGGAGAAAAAGAGTTGAACAGGATGTAAAGACCACACTGCTTTTCCCTTTTAGTAGTTGCTATTAAACATGAATACCGGTGCGCAGGCTCTCTACTGAGGCTGAGAAATCAAAGTAACCCAAAGTGTTACTGTATTTGCTTACAGATGGAGACACATGCAGGTGCAGAAATATTAACTGCTAGTTGCTTTAAATAACTACATTTGAAAACTGAAAATGTGTTTTGCAGCTGCCTATAAACAATCTACCACTTCCTTCATCATGGGTTTTTGTCAGGGAAAGTAGAACTCACTGTGTTAACCTTGATGCCATTTATAATCCGTATGTTTTTTTGTGATGTTTATCTGGGTTTATGCGTTCAAACACACAGACATGGAAGCTCCATTATTTTCCAGTGGCTAACAGGCAATGTCCCTCTGGTCATGAGAACTGGGGTCATGTGTGTATAACTGAGGTCATCCCAGTCATTCCAGCCTAGGGACTTGAACCCGCGACCTCACAGCATCATCGGATCGGGCATAGGGAATGCTCAGTCAACCGACAAGCCCAGACTGCCTCCCGACATCTTGAGATGTTTACCAATGGTCCACACGGCTTGACTATCTGGCATCCGATCCATTATACAAGCGCTAACCATGTCGACAGTCATGTTTTTTTTTAGACGATTTCCTGAGTGCTATTATGTCATCCTGATGAGTGGATTTTATCAGAAGAACACTTGAAGTGCGCTATCACAATATAAACTACAATGATGCAAGAGAAACTGGGATTTGGGAATGTGGTTGTGGGCATGACTGGGAAACACATTAAAAACTGCCAACAAACAACCCTCACATGTGACTGTTTATACAGTGCTCCATGTAGGAGCATGCAATATGTCGGCTTTAGGTCTAACCACAGATGCCACATTTTCAAATTAGCTTTCCACATTAGCTGAAGGTATGCATTAAATAATATAACAATAAATTATAAAGTGATTATAACTGATTTAGTTACACTGATTACTTTGTCCACCATTCAAATTAGGGCTTTACATCTTTAAAATAGTGTGCATCTGTGAGTGTATCAGTAGGCACAGTACAGTATTGGCAGGTCAGTGACATGCTGGACTACGCAACAAATACAGTGAAGTTTACGCACTGATAGAAGTGGTTGTGCCCTTTCATAAGACCACTAATATGCAACCAGTTACAGTAAAGGGCACTCCAGTTCTACCGGCACCTTCCATTGATCTTTTATCTATATTTGTTGTGTGTGTGTGCTTACTGGACATGTGTGTCTGTGTGTATTGTACAAATTTACCAGAATTTAATAATCTCATCAGAGTATAAAAATGTAGAAGAATCTTATCTGGCATGTGCTCACACACACATACACACACACAAAGACAGACCCAAGCACACCACCATTGTTTATCACCATACGGGTGTCTGAGCTGTTTGTCAGTGGACTCTGTTGAGCCCCCCACCCACTGGCCTTGGCGGTGGAGTAATCCTCGCAACCTCTGCACAAACACTTTGCAGCAAGGCGAGCAAGTCTTTGGGTAAGCTCACCACCATGTTTGAATATGGCGGTGTGAATAAGAGCGTGAGAGGCTTGAGAGTGTGAAAGCAACTTCAAGCAAAATGAAAGAGAGGAAAGAAGTGTGTGTGTATAACAAAGAGAGAGAGGGAAAGAAAGAGAGAGAGAGAAAGAAAGAATGTGTGTGTGTGTGTGTGTGTGTATCTTTGTGGGTGGCCTGACCAGCCTCCATGAGGTTCTCCTTCCTGTCCTCCATCTGGAAGACTCATGCTAATTAATCTTGCTAACGACGCGCTTAATTCAAACAATTTAACAATCTCTCAGTGCCAGATGTTGGCCTGTCAGCGGCACTGCGAGAACCTGGGGGACATAAAGAGGCTGAGGAGAAAAGGTGCCTAGGCCCACTCATCCGAGCCGGCATTCCCGGCCCTCCGACTGACAGCATTCCTCAGGCCATTCCCTGTTGTCACTGTGAGGAACTTTGACCGACCTGCACTCCACCTTTGCCTTTCCTGGCTTTTATTGCCTCCAGTGGTTGTCAGTTGGTTAAGTGATGGAAAAAACGGGTGTCTATACATTTTCTCAGTCTCTCTTGCTCATTCACGCACACACACACACTTACTTCACAGCGGTGCAGCTCAGTCGGTTCTACTGAAAAGGATATTGCAACGTATTGCAAGACGCACTCCAATGTGTCCACAGAGAACAAACTCGTGCCGTTTGTAAGACGGTCGGTAATGTTCATTAGATGGGAACGTTCTCAAAACGCTCTGCAAGCATTGCGGTAATTATGAGCTCAAAGGAAAAAAAAAAAAAAAAAAAAAAACACGTTTCTGCATGTGTGTACTATACAGTATGTGTATGCCAGCAACTATCTATGCATAAGTGCATAAATACTTTTTAGGTGTGTGTGTGTGTGTGTTGTTACAGAGTCTCGTCCATGCTCAGGAGAACTGGGTGGAATCCATTGATTGTTCACACTGTTTACTCTCCTGTTTTTCCCTCACATCAGCCAAATTGTCTTCGCATCTGCTCTGCTTTCATTCTTTCTGTTTTTCACCCTTTATATTTACCTACCACGAACAAAAAAAACATGGTAAAGCAGTCACAAATTGATTGTATATAGACAATCAATATACCTGGACATGCTGGTACCCAGCAACATCAATAAGCGACTCAACCAGGCTTTACCTCAGGCAAAGGAAAACAAACAAACCATAATAAAAAAACTTTCTATTGTAGTGCCAACAACAGTGTAAAGAGCTTTTTGTCAAGGACTCACAGGGAGTACCAGTGTTTTTATCTGACAATTAATGAATGGGGAATTTAGTTTCTGTGTAATGGACTGGGTCACTACGCTCTTATGAGCATCCACTGTGACGCTAATAAATGCAGACAGGTTCTCCACAGCAGCACAGCACTTCAGCGCTTCAAAACATTGTAGAAAGTGCGTCCTACGCACAAGACGCACATATTTAATCAGGATTACAGATTTGAAAGGGAGCCGACGGATTTGGAAGGGAACCGACGAGAGTAAATCAAAATAAGGACGTGCACACTTGCAGCGCTCTGCTTTCCTAACATTAACCACAAGGATGACACAAGTACTAAGAGCAGACAAACTGTTAGAAAATATGTTCATTGCTCCATAAATCTCCCACACTCCTGTGGCCATGGCTAAAAAGCCTAAAGATTCAGGTTTGGGGTGAGATGAATGTCTTGTAAAAATATTTGTCTATGACTATGTATGGGAAAAGGGGGGGGGGATCCCTGGCCTGATTCAGCTATTCAGGAAGTCCTTGTACACCCCTGACTGCCAGAGCATTCTCAAGGACAGTCCAAAAAACAGGGGGAGCTTTGTTTCCTTGGGAACATCTGATACACCTTCAGGGGAGCCAAAGCCTCAAAGAGAGGAACAGAGACAGAGAGAGAGAGAGAGAGAGGGGGGGGGGACAGAGAGAGAGAGAGAGAGAGAGAGAGAGGAAAGGTGAGTGACAAGAGAGAACTAGAGATTCGGACGGAATACTCTGGTGGTGAGATACTTATCGTCAAGCAACCTATCAGATCTCCCGGGACGGTTGCGATGTTTATTGTATGCCGGCAAAACTGTTACTTCTCGTATGAGATGGCAGTGGGCCTCTCAGCAGCCAACAGAAGCTCTGTGAAGAGAGAAATGTCGGTGGGAAAACCGAAACCCTGGTCCTCGTCAACCACGACCTGGAGTAACCCGTCTCAGGTGGCCGGCTCCTGAATGGGACAGCCTGTCTCAGAAGAGAAGCGTTTTTTTTGTTTTGCTTTTAACCCCCCTTACTCTCCTACATCTACATTACCCTCTATACTCCCCCCCCCCCCCTCCTCCACCTTCCACTCGTCTGTCCCCAAGCTCCTTCAGGAGGCCTGGAGTGTTTGCACAAAGCGGCCATTTAGTAGTGCTCTGTGTCTGGAGAGTTTAAACACCCGGCAATTAACCAGTTCCACCTTCTGGGGTGAGGGGTGGCTACACAAAGGGGGTCTTTCTGGACCTGGGCTTTACAACCCCTTGGAAAACTCTTGAAACACACAGACAGCGAGAGAGGGGTGGGTGGAAGAAGCAGCAGAAGAGGAAGAGGAGAAGGAGGGGAGGGAAAGGGGTGGAGGGATGGAAAGAGGCGGAATGGGATTTAGCAGGTAAACCTGCGGATTGAGCTTTTCACTGAATCTTGTAGCAGCTTTCCTTTCAAGTGAAGAGAGAATAAAGAGAGTAACAGCAGAGAGTTTGAATTGGTAACAAGTGAGAGAGAGAGACCTAGAAAGAGAGAACAAGCAAATGGCATAAAAAAGTCTGGTTCACCATGTTCCCAGCATTGTTCGCTTATGAGCGCGTTTGGGCCTGTGTGTGTAAATGTGTGTGGGTGAATGACAGGTTTCCAGGATGTAGTAAAAACTAGTGTGCAAGCACCTACTATGGTAGCACTGGGGGGCACACACACACACACACACACACGCACACACACAGGAGACTCAGTGAGCAGAGCTCTGTAATTAGAGGGGTAATTGACCAGACTAACCGCTGCAGCTACCGCTAGGATGTGAGGATGTCACGCAATGAATCCCTCTGACTGGGTCCACAGTTAGCTTAATGTGAGGTAGCTGCCCGTGAGTCTGAGTGAACGGGCTAATGGTTATTGCAGCTCGGGTTAACTGGCCTGTGGCCCCACGGTCTGAGGAGAAGCCACACTTCTAGACTGTGTGCCGTAGCAGCTGAGAGGCAGGGCCGAGCGCTTCAACAACAAGAGTTGATTAAACAGGTGCAACACCTGATCCCTGTGATGTCATCCAAGAGAGTGATGCGGGAAATGTGATTAGCAAACCTGTCCACATTGTCCAGAGATGTCGACACTCCCGTCATCCCTTCTCAAACACCTCCTTCGATTACAATACACGCGCACACACACACACACGTATTCTGGACCACTAGACTATTTTTAGCGTACTTACACACATATATTCAGGACCACTAAATTATGCCTGACACACACAATCTGAGAGATAGACAGCAAATCGGTACAACTACATGCTGAAGCAAACACTGACCAAAGACACACAGACACACAAACCCGTTTCACAGCAGCACAGTATAATTCACTATGATTTAGCTGCCATCTCTAGCAGCATGAGTGCACTGTAGTGCGGCACATGCCCCTCAACACTGACTCCCCCCCCACCACTCCATGGCAAAAGAGAACAAACAGAATGGGGCTGCTTGACTGCATTAGGCCAGCTGTGTGTGTGTGTGTGTGTGTGTGTGTGTGTGTAGGTGGGTGGTGGGGTTGACTGGGGGGTGTGGATAGATTGCACTGACGGACCGTGAATATGAAACTGTCACGTGTGCAGCAGGAGCGGGGATTTACACACGGGACTGCGGGGTCGTAAGAGTGGCGAGCGAGAGAAAGGAGTGGCCATTACGCATGGAGCTCCATTACCCAACCGAGTGCAGCAAAAATGTAATCCAGGGTTTTAGCTGAAAAGTTTTTAAGGGAGAATTGGGTCACATAGAAACTCAGCTCATTGATCTAAATCAGTTGGGAGGGAGAATGAAAAAAAAAAATTGCTTGTGCAAAGTCCTTTAGGAGAGACAGCTTGATGCCTCTTTACTTTAATAGCCCCTGTCTGTTCTTGTGGCAGACTGACGGTGGTTGCACCGATCACAAGTTTGCCTTGTCTACAGTGTGAGATGAGGGGATGATAGGATGACAGTGATGGTGGGATGACTTTATTATAGTGGACACAGCCACACAGCAGCAGCAGCAGCAGCAGAGGCAGAGGCAGAGGCATTGATCCTCTAGCCTGGGGCCATTTCCTTTTCCAACACATGTTGCTAAGCAGCCGAGCAGGATCCTAATCAGGGTTATATCAGGTGCTGATGTGGGGTGCTTGGGATGAACAGTGCCATACAACATGCATACTACCTACTGTCCAGTACCCTTAGCTGAAGTGTGTTCCACTTAAGTAGTACAGAGTATTGCATTTTGGAAAGAGTCCTGCTCCACTGCAGTACAGTTCCCTACTGTATTACCTCTCGGCCTTCACCATATAGTGGTGTACCAAACGGCCACAAGGCCACACTGAATTCTGAACTATTGAATGAGGAACTTTAATGAGAAACTTCTGTCACCACTCTTCTCTAGAGTATAATAAAGGGACCCGACGCCAGTTCTTTGTGTCCATATTCAGCCACCACGTGCATTTTAAACACATGCATGTCTGAAATTGTCTAATTTGTTGTTGTATCTTTTTCTTAGCTACCCAAGTATTTTTAAAGCCATTCCCTCTGTGGGAAGAACCGTCTGTTGCATGGTCGTTCTGATTCTGTAAGCTTTTGGTTGGTGCGGCGGGTTGCAGCTTTGCACGTGGGTGTCCAAGCTGGCCTGCAGCCAGGGAGGATGTCGTAGCACGGCGGTAACATCATCCCGGGGGAGAGCCAGGGGTGTTGATTACACACTAGGGACACGCGGGATATAAATACCACACCCCCACTGAAGGCATGTCCACACGTGGCTACAGAGTCAGCGACGGGCAGCGAGGTACAGAGAAAGGCAGTGAAGGGGAAGCTTTATTGAGGGCTTAACAGGTGTGGAAGTTTGTGTCTGGATGGATGTGTGTGTGTGTGTGTGGAGTAGAGGAATTTTTCATGCTGGAGACATTGTTCTTGAAAATGTTGCTAGTAGATTTTTAAGTGTAATGACAGTTTATGAGCACGTTTCTCTTTGTGTGTGTGTGTGTGTGTGTGTGTGTGTGTGTGTGTGTGTGTGTGAGAGAGAGAGAGGCACTGGGCTTACCAGGTCTTTACAGATGTCCTTGAATTCATATTAGACACAAATACAAACAAACACAAACACACAAGGACACACAGAGACACACACTTCCTACTTGATCTCAGATACATTAGCATACAAGCACAAATGAAAAACACTGTTAAAATGAGTTCATTACTATTCTTTCCCGACATTCTCCTACCATTTCTATTCTTTCTAACCCTAGCTTTTCATTCAACAATCACACACACACACACACACAGACAGAGTTAACAGAATCCTAACCAGTAAGAAAAAAAAAAATACACGTTAATCCATCACTCCCCTCCATACACACATACAGTAGATTCACCAGTAAGAACAAATACATATTTTCTTACATCACACTAGAGGTCTGCGCGGGACAGAATTATCAGTCCCGCTCCTGCCCGCACCCGCATTGTGCTATCCCGCTCCCGCCCGCCCCTGCAAAGAATTGTAATTTTCACTCCCGCTCCCGCCCGCACCGGCAATATTTTGCCCCGCTCCCGCAAAAATCCTGCAAGAGGGACGTTGGCTTAATTTCTATCTCACTGAAAGGCCTCTTAATTGGCTGAACTTTTTGAAGTTTATCGCAGAGCTCTGCATTCCCGCAGGTGTACCACTACGACCGTCCATCACGTTGATTCAACATTGAATTTCGGTCGTCTGATGGATACCTACCTTTCCAACCAACAACCAATGTCGACGCCTGTTTGCTATCTGCAAGTTTTAATGATTTTAGTAACTGTAAATAAAATATTCAGCACAAATTATGTATGCTAGGCACTACATTAATCATTTGTAGGCCTATATTTTATTTTACACTCATATTGTGTTTGCGGTTTGTTGCAGTTTATCATCCTACCTCCCGCATAGTGCAGTCCCGCTCCTGCCCGCGCCCGCGATGAGCTTTCAAATTTATTCCCGCATTGCACTGTTTTGTGTTGGGTCCCGCGGGTCTCGCGGTACACCCGCGGGAGTGCAGGCCTCTACATCACACACAGAAAGGGAAACACACACACACACACTCACAAAACCAGTTACCCTCTTTGTCCTGTTAACTGTCAGAAAGGAGACAGTTTTCAGAGAGCAGATGGCGGGCCCACTGTGATGAAACAGCAGTAAATGAGGCTCACAAACCCAGGCCGTCAGGCCCATCAAAAGAGGGAAGGAGTACAGAGAGAGAAAGGGACGGAGAGAGGAGAGAGAGAGAGAGTTGTGTAGAGACAAGGAAATCAGAAAGATGTCATGAAGCCACGTTAGCGCCTCGGTTTGATGAAGGGTGAAGGCAAAGAGAGGCATAAGACCAGAGAGTAAATCAGAGGGTGAGACTTCACAGCTTAAAAAGGAGGAAAACGAGAGTAACAGAAGGAAGAGGTGCGAGAAGTAAAGGAGAGAGTGACTTTTTCAATTAAAGCAAATAAGGAAAAGCATGCTATTTTTAGTGTCACTGTCGTGGGCCAGGGAGAAAAAGGTGCAAGAAAGAGAGAAATCATTTAGAGACTAGTGGATTCATCTTGTCACTCACTATCTCTCCCTCACTCTCTTCCCCCCCCCCCCCCCCACACACACACACACACACACACACACACACTGTAGGGAAGATGGCATGCCCAGTATGCTCTGACAGTTTTTAGCCTCCATCTTTAGCCTTCCCCTCCACCCCTGTCTCTAACAAATGCATTAGACATCCAAAACCCTTCGCATCATCACGGCACCCTGGCGCCTTTCAAAGCCAATTTTCCAGTTTCCAGCTCTTGTTCTCACACGCCGACATAAAAGCCTGTCCAATACGGTCGGCGGTTTAGCCAAGGGTGGCGTGTAGCAGGGTATGAGGGGAGTTGAGGGCAGGACGGAGGGTGGGGGTTTTTGAGTGGGGGGGGGGTGTCTGGAATTTTAATATGCCCTCAGCGACGGGAGAGCCAATCAGCTCGTATCGAACTACCGACGGATTTGTCCGACGGCAAATGAAATCGATGGGAGCGTGTCAAAGCAGCAGTGGGCTGCATTATGAGGCGAGGCGTGAACGAGCCTAAAATAAACAAGAGAAAAGAGCTTCATACACAGAGACAGAGATTGGAACTAAGAGAGATGATGAAGTGGGGGAGAGACAGAGGAAGATGGAGAGACATGGAAACAGAGAAAGAGAGAGATGCAAGAGATAGGGAAAGGGAAAAAGACAGAATAAAACAAAAGATCGATAGTTCTTAGGCTGATGGAAAGATGAAAACTGAGAAATAATGTGGTGCAGGAGATGACAGAATGACCGAGAAAGCTGATTAGCTTACAAACCGCAAATCAATGGAGTGTCTTACTCAAAGTTTCCCATCTGAACTCATGATGTCCACGTTGAAGAGCCTGTTCTGCATTAAGGACACGCCAACGCAGCTGATTTGAAAGCAAGCGAAAAAGAGCTTTATTCAGGCATTGAAACAGAAAGAGAAAACTGAATGAATGAGAGATGACCAAATGAGAGTGGACAGAGACGACAAGAGGGAGTGCGTGTGTGACAGAAACAGAGAAAGAGAGATGACACCCCACCCCCACCGCCATTCCCACACCCAGACACACACAGTCACACACACTCTATTGCCAGCTGGATAGAGCGCTGGGGCTTAGCCACATGTGACAGGTTGTGGGTGCAGAGGGGCAAGGCAACATCATATCCATGCCTGTGTGCGGGGGTGAGGACCCTCCAGCCTGTGTTGGGTGGTACATCACGCTCGGTGCCAGGGTTTGTGTGGACAGACCCTAAGGGATGCAGGGTGGTGGACAGACCCAGGGAGGGCAGGGGGGTGGACACGTCCTTCAGGAAGCTGGACGGATTCTAGGTTAACTAAGCCCCAGAAGCTAAACTTGTAGCCCTCTGTTAGAAAGAGAGGGATGAGAAAGAAAATATAGGGAAGGAGTATTCATACACAAAATAGAGAGAGAGAGAGAGAGAGAGAGATCTTAAAGGGAGGGCAATAGAAAGAAATATATATATATATATGAGTGACGGAGACGCAGAGAGAGAATTGAAATGGAAGATGAAGAAAATGTTTATGGAAGTAAAGAAAGGGAGCAAATGACACAAGGTTGATGCAATGCGGTGAGAGAACAGAGAGAGATAAAGTGGAAATTCTTTAATGCACAAGGGCTGCTTTGTTTTGACAGCACACTTTCACACTTTATTTCAACTGCAAAGCTAATAAAGCAAGCATGAATTTAAAATAGGAGGAGAGCGATAACACCAGGAAAGACAGGGAAAGAGTAAGCCTAGAGAAAAGAAGAAGGAACAGGCAGAAGAAAGGGATGAGTGTGAGAGTGTGAAAGATGGAGAGCGCGCTACATGTAGGAAGGACGAAATGAGAGAGATGCACAAGGAGCAAATGAGAAGAAGAGATGAAGAGAAGTGAAGCAGAAGAACAATCACCGAAGAAAGGCAGCAACAGCATGCAAGAGAAACAACAGAGAGGAACTGGAAAGATGGGGGGGGAGAGAGAGAGAGAGAAAGAGAGAGAGATATAGAAGGAAGGAAAGTTTGGGAGAGGGAAAAGAGTGAAAATGGGAGTGAGAGATGAGAGAGCTGAGAGCATGTGAATCAGAGGGGGAGAGAATGAAAAAAAAACAGACAGACAGAAAGAGAAGCAGCAGATACAAGAAGAAAAAAAGTGTGCTAAGCAAGTCAGAGAGAAAACAAGAGTTAGAGGCAGAGAGAAGAGGAGGAAGGGAGGGAGAGAGATGGAAAGAGAAAGAGTCAGAAACAAATACTGGTGCCCTGGAAATGGCTGCCTCAGAGTGGGGTCATGCCCCACTATGTGCAACAGGGGTGCAGCACCTGTTCCCCTTTATCACCATGGCGATGCATAATTACCCTGATGCCTGATGGTCTTGATCATTCTTCACTGCCACCACATACACCCACAAACACACACACACACACTTAAACCAGAGAAGGGAGAATTACTGAGACACAGACATTCATTCACAGACAGAGAGACGGTGCAACCAACTTTGCCAACCGGAGTAATTAGACAATTAGCTTTAGGAAATGGCACAACCAAGTCAGTTTTTTCCCCTTGTGCTAATAACAGCCTTTTGAATTTAATTAAATTCACAAGGAAAGGCAAGAGAAAACAGAGAGAGAGATGAGAACAAAGACCAGACAGACAAAGTGACAAAAGACAAAGGTGAAAGACAAACGGGGGGGAAGACTGTGTTTGAGCACTTGCTATGACAGTGACAGTGTGAGTGACAAGAGCATGAGAGTGTGTGTGTGTGTGTGTGTGTGGGAGTGAGAGAGGATCAGGCGTAAGGACACTGTGATTTGGCTAATAAGTGAATGGCCTGTGAAGGTCAAACATGTCACATGGCTCCTCTCCTGACAAACACTGGCAGCCAGCCGGATTATGAGGGCCATACAAACACACACACACACACACACACAGGTGCATATGCACACAGGCACACACATGGCTGGTCACACTTCACCAGCCAAATTCTCACTACTGATTCTCTACATCTTTACAGTTGAGCTATTCATAGAGAGACAGGAAACAACACCTAGCACACATCCTCTTTTACCCTGAAATGCAGGTGCACACACACACACACACACACAATACAAATACAAATACACAGTCCAGAGGGGTTCCAGGCAGACTGGCTGGTCAAACTCAATTAACAGCATAGGCCATGGTGTGACTACCTGCTATAATGGAGCAGTGAGCCATGATCTCTCTCCCTCTCTCTCTCCCTCACACACACACACACACACACACACACACACCTTTACAGTGCCGAAGAAAGCAGATCTGACATTTCACGTCCACCAAAACCAAGAGTTTAATCTGTGCTCACATCTGAGACTCCCGCCGCGTGCAAGAAACAATGTCTCCCTTTAATCAAACAGCCAGCTCTCTGGCCCTGCGGCACGCCGCGCTAACAAGACAGCCACAGCCCAGCGCAGGCTCCATCCAGCGGCTAGCACAGAAGGGCAGCACATAATGAGGGTTTACATACCATCACTAGCCTGTGGATCACATTTCCCCAGTGCACATGCATGCATGCACACACACACACACACCACACCACACTCTTATATTATTATTCAGCAATGTCACCAAAATGCTTTCATTTGCTTTTCTATCACACAGACAAACTGTTCTGTCCTCAGATTGTGATTGTATTATGTGTGTGTATGTGTGTGTGTGTGAGTGAGTGAGTGTGTGTGTCACATCACAGATGGTTCACACACTTTTCTCTCTGGTTCTAACAACTAGGCCAACATCTCACTCTGTGCAGATTCGCTCACACTCATCATAACGCTCACAAAACATGTCCAACACCCACGCACACTTGTATGTACACACACACACACACACACACAAACACACACACACACACCTGCTGGAAGCTCACCCCCCGCCACCCCAACCCCACCCAGCGGCACTCTTCCACCCCCTAAAGCCCCCAGCGCTAGTGAGCTCCTCATCTCATCCCAATCTCGTTACCCAGCAGCCTCCTGTAGAGCATAAGCTGCAGCTGAATATTCACATGCCTGCAAGTAGCAGTCTCATCAGACAGGGCTTACAGAGAGAGGGAGCGAAGGAGGGAGCGGGAGGAAGGGGGGGGGGAGGTGGGTGTGAGAGACAGAGAGAAGGAATGGGTGTCTGTGTGTGTGTGTGTGCATGTTTGAGAGAGAGAGTGTGAGTGAGAAGGAAAGAGGACAAAAAAATAAAGAGAAAGGTGAAATGTGGAGAGTGGGGAGAGAGGTAGAGAGTGGGGTTTAAAGGACAAGGTGCAAGAATGGGGGAGAAAGGGAAAAAAAACGTTCTGAGAAGGAAAGAGATATAGACAGAGGTGTTGGAAAGAGAGAAAATGAGGTTTAGAGACTGGGAAAGAGAGGGTGTGAGAGAGAGAGAGAGAGAGAGAGAGAGAGAGAGAGAG